>NW_020719297.1:0-14595 GCF_900518725.1 Notechis scutatus
TTATTTTATTTTATTTTATTTTATTTTATTTTATTTTATTTTATTTTATTTTATTATTTTATTTTATTAATTTAATTTAATTTAATTTAATTTAATTTAATTTAATTTAATTTAATTTAATTTAATTTAATTTAATTTAATTTAATTTAATTTAATTTAATTTAATTTAATTTAATTTAATTTAATTTAATTTAATTTAATTTAATTTAATTTAATTTAATTTAATTTAATTTAATTTAATTTAATTTAATTTAATTTATTATTTAATTTAATTATGTGCAGCCCAAACCAAATTTTCATCTTCTAATGTGGCCCAGGGAAGGTGAAAGTTTGGACACCCCTGATATAGGCTCTTAAAGGGATAACAGCCAAAAACCTTGCTGACTCATTCCCATGATTGCATCACTGCATCAGCTAGTCAGCTCTTAACCCTGACAGAGAGCATGAAATGATGCACATGAAATGATGCACAACCTAAGGAGCAGGCAGGGTTCAGAAGTGGCTACAGCACAATGGGTCACATCTAGGTTGTTTAACAAGTCATTGAAAGGCAGACCAAGTACACCCTACCTCTAGGCATGGCTTTCATCGAGTATGGAAAGGTATCTCAGTATTTCAACAAGCAATAAATCAATCCATTTGGAAGGACTTGCCTCTCCTGTCCCCTCAAGAAAATAGAACTCTTGAAACAGGCAACATTTCAAAGGGAGCTTTTATTGAGAGACAGTGATAGCAAGAAGAGCAAGGCAGGAATTATAATTTATGCTCAAAATCGTTAGGTTAAAAGTTAAGTTAAAATTCCCTCCCCTCTGTCCAATCTCAGGCAAGCTAATTCAACGGTGCAAAGTTGTTGTGAGAACTTTGAGTGAGAACGTGATAAAAAGTTGTTCTCAGGCACTGCTTGCTTATTCCATTGCAGCTGAGACAAACAGATGCCCCCAGGCTATCCTTCCCCCCTCCCATTCCCAAGAAGGTACATCAAAGTAGAGAAAAGAGCAGAAGCAGGAAAAGATCATAAATCTTTTTGATCTTTTGAATGGCAGCAAGCCAATAGGGGTGGAGGGACTTGACATGCTACCCTCCTAGGAGAAGGAGACTTCCACCTGGAAAGAGAAGAAAAAGGGAAAGAAAGAACGCAAATGTTTAGTTAGGTTTATCTGGGAATTGAACATGAAAGTTCTAGGGGCTCTGATACATTTCTTATGCACCCAATCATTCTCAGAGGAGGGAAGTTGCTTCCTTGCTACTAAGTATTGGGTCACTCATGGTGTCTCCTTGAGTAGAGGATTTCTTTATTCTGAAAATGCTGTTCACCCTCAACCATGATGGGTTGGGGCATCACACCTGTCTTGGATCTGAGCAGGGAGGTTATTTCAGATTTCAGGAGGCTACAGTGGAAGATAGGACGCACTTGTCTAAGTGTCCTAGGCAGCTGGAGTTCTACTGTGGTAGTATTTACAATGCATGTGATTGGGAATGGTTCTATGAATTTTGGCCCTAGTTTCTTTGAGGGCTGCAGGGACTGTAGAAACCAGGTAGATAGATAAACGTTATGTCACAGTTCCAAAAGAAGAGGCCACACTGTGAGCAGAATGGGTGTCTCTACTAGACTGTCAGCTTGGTACATGATGAACAGTACAAGTACTGGCTTCTACTAGCCAGCTGGCTATATGGACTCAGCACACTCCATCCTCCTGTTCCTGGTTGCTCCTAGATGGCTCCAGCAAGTCCTCTTCAGGCCTGGATGGCTTCTGAACTGACTTCAGCTGGCTCGCCTTCCTGGCTCCTCTTTCAGCACGAATCCCATCACCCAACACCCATATGTGCCCCCATGCATCCCCCTCCCCCTGCACAACTCCCTGCACAGAGTTGTGTGGCAACTCCGAAACGTCACCCTGTCTCAGACGTTGACACCTTATCCCCAACTTCAAAAGGCTTTGGCTCTACTCAATTTTTGTCTGCTTGTGCTTTGTATGGTGTTCTCACTTGTTCTAATGCTTCTAATACTGGCACCTGTTTTGCAATTGCTCTATCCACTCCTTCAGGGAAGTAATGGGAGGTTCCTCAGCTGGGAGTTCTGGCACTGGGTTGAAGTCTTGTCTGGTTGCTATATGCAACGGGGTGAACCCTGTGCTAGAATGGTCTGTAGGCAACGTCCGCAAAAGCAGGAGATCAGTCCAGTTATCTTGCTGATAGTTACTTTATGAAGCATCTGAGGTACAGTTCCAGAACCAAGTTCATTTGTTCTATTCCCCCCATTTGTTTGAGGATGATGTCTTCAACTCATTCCCTGGTTGGTCCACAGGAGGCTTCAATGTTTTACAAGTTACACTGTCTTTGCCTACCTAGGGTTTCTGGCCCTCATGAGTTTCACAGTGGCCTTTCTGGGTAGGAAATTGCCCAACAGATTTAATGAAATCAATACTCTTATCAGTCAAAGTGATTGGATTTGAATTACATTTAAAATATTTGTCAGGATTCTGGCAGTTGCCCTAATTAAATCATGAGCCTTGAGCCAAGCTTCAAAAACTTAAAAGGATTTACTAGGAGATGAGTTTTAGAGTTGCCAATATTGATGATCCAATTAAATAAGAGTTAGACTGGACAGAATACCACTAAGTCATTAAGAAAGGAAGACAATTTCCAATTATCGAAAACAATCTAGGTCCCCCATAGCTGAAACTTATCTCCATTGTGCAGTTTGGGAAACACCACTAGGATAGAGGACATGTGAAGCAGTTCAAGGAACTCTCAGAGGGTTTCAAAATCTAAAAGAGTGTGGTGATGGCAGCAAAAGCAGTTGATCCCGTAGAGATCTTGTCAGAGCAGTAAAAGAGTGTGCATCATGCATATCCTAATAGTAAGGGGACCAAGTAGATGATATCCCCCCCCCATGTTCTTTCCCAATCACAGTTGTCAAACTCACTGAAAGAAACACACAATTGTGGCTTCACAGAAAAGTTTTCCACTTGCCAAATACCAAGGATAGCAGTTATGGGGGCAATGTGGACATTTCTCTCTCCTGAGATTCATAAAACACTAGTAATTCTTACTTCATCTCAGTGGATTTCCAGAGATTAACCCTCTATAAGTCTAAAGAGCTTCCAGTGAAAACATGTTTATCCACATGCTCTGAATACTATAGCTGGATCCCTTTACAGTTGGAGCTTGGATCGATGGTTATACTGAAGCTTTAAAATCTCCACTTGGATCCTCTGAAGTCATCAGAGATCGCATTTCCTGTAACACCCTCCTTTGGCTTGCTCTCGGAAAAGAAATATCTTTCTGTGGCCCATGATTTGGCTATTAGCATTGCTATGGATCTTGCCTGAAGCCATCCAGATGGACCTGAGGCCAAACTGCTTCTGGAGGAGACCTTTCGAAGAGCAAAAAGACTATTACAGACCCGGAGATCTTATCATCGGTGGAAACCTTCCTCTCTCCATTACTGTAGTTCTACAGCTTCTTTTCCAAGAGCCTCCTGCTGATTGGGATGTCATGTCTCTGTAAGTGGTTTCTTGGTTGTCTTTTTTCTCAGGGCAATGTGGGAAGGGCAGTCTTGAATGTGGGACAGATTTACAATCCCACCCAGCCTCTGCTGGTGTAGAATTTTCCTAATTAGGACACATTGATTCTTCTTGATGATTCAATCTCTCTAAATTATCACTTGTGTACCAACTGACAGAAATGTCCTGCAGAGAGAGGGTTAGGGTTAGGGTTAATCGTAACCCTAACCCTAACTCTAACCTTTACCCTAACCCTGCCCCTATGTTATATATTTGGATTAAACTAATCTTCCCATCTCATTACCCTGATGATTTCTAACTCCATGCTTCATGCTTTCATTACATTCAACACAGAGAAGATCTGTTTTTTGTCCCACCAAGTCTGGCTTCACACCAATCGCCTGTTAATCCTGGGCACTTCTAGGTCAATGGAGCTTCTTGGAGAATCCCTAGCAGAAATACTTCCACACTCTGAGACACTAAAAGATTTTTTTTTCTAACTGGGGACCATCCAGATATATTGGCTTAATCATTGCTAGCCAGCAAAAATTAATCCGGTCAGGCATTCAATTTAGATCAATTTCATTGCATTTGTTGGATTTATAAAGTCACCAAATTCAAAAGGACTCTGAGAATATGATAATCAATCAATCAATCAATCAGAATAAAGCTGGATGTGACCTTGGAGGTCTTCTAGTCCAGCCCCCTGCTCAAGCAGGAGAGCTTATACCATTTCAGACAAGTGGCTGTCCGTTGTCTTCTTCAACCTCCAGTGTAGCACCCATAACTTCTGAAGGCAAGCCATTCCACTGCTTTATTGTTCTCACTAATAGAAAGTTTCTCCTTAATTCCACATTGCTTCACTCTATTAGTTTCCATCCATTATTTCTTGACCTCTTTGTGGTGCTTTGCAAAATAAGTTGACCCTGTCTTCTTTGTAGCAGCCCCTCAATTACTGGAAAACTACTATCAAGTCCTTCTCTTCCTTAAAGTAGACATACCCGATTCCTGAAACTGTTGTTCATATTTTGGTCTCAAGGCTTTTAACCTGGAGTTGTTGTTCTTAGCTGTTTTTCGCTGAACATTTTCCAAAGTCTCAAGATATTTTTTTGTAATGTGGTGACCAAAACTGGATGCAGTATTCCAGGTGTGGCCTTACTAAGGCTTTAGGTTTTATAAGGTTTTATAAGGTGTTAAGTGAAGGGTGCCAGATTGGGAAAAAGTGCTTGAGAACCTAGGGCAGAAGTTGTCACCCTGCAAAAATGTCCAAGACTTGATATAATGAAGTGCATAGTTTTATAAAGATAATAAGTCATCTTCTTAACTGGATCAAAAGGTTCATCTTGAAAAAAATCAATACTGATTTGAACTGAGCTCATACTGTAAATTTGTAAATGTCTTGTGTATCAACTCACAGAAATGTTCTGTGGATTGAGGGAGAGAAGGTTTTGTCACAACAATGTCGACAATAGCAGTAGGATCAACTGATTGACAGCAACCCTGTTTTCTGACAGCAATAAAATAAATTGTATTGATCTGTTTTATGATTAACTCCTAGAATCCTGATAATGCTTTTTAAACAAAAATCTCCCTCCTGCTCCTCTCTAATTTTTGTCTTCTAACACTTGCAACAAAGACCTATTCCCAAGAACTACCAACACATCCTGGCCTTGGCATTTGCCATCCGGGAGGTCAATAGAGACCCACAGCTTCTCCCCAACATCACCCTGGGCTTCCGCATCTATGAAGAGAACCAGTATGCAAGCATGACCGAAGATATCAGTCTCTCTCTGCTCTCCAGCTGGGGAAAAGTGTTTCCCAACTATAAGTGTGACACGCAGGACAATGTTCTCTCTGTCCTTGGGGGCCTCAACTCCAGAACTTCACACCAGATGTCAACCCTGTTTGGCAATTTCAAGATTTCTCAGGTACTTGGACAACATAATATAATGAAAGGGGGAATGGAGATGTAAAGCTGTAGGTTCTGCCTTCTGTGGTAATCACCAACTACCTGCAGAGCCAATTATGTGACTGGTAGAAAACATCTCATGAAGATACAAGGTTGTGGGGACAAAAGTCTAGAATAGGATAGGCTGCTAGTCTAGATGGTCTGAGGTTTATTAAAAAACACAGGTACATTGTTCCTTTACTTCTTTCTTTTCCTCCATCTCCACCCTTCTCTCAGCTAGGTTATCGCTTCTCTGACCCTGTTTTGAGGGATAAGAGCCAGTTCCCCACCTTCTACCAGATCGATCCCCAGTATCACCTACAGAATGCAGCCATTGTCCAACTCTTTCTCTATTTCCAGTGGAACTGGATTGGGGTGGTTGTCCAGAAGTCACAGAGCAGTGACCATTTCATCCGGATTTTTGAAGCCACCCTTGCCCAGAATGACATTTGCATACACTTTGTAAAACAGATCTTGCCCCGAATCTCAATATTGAATATATTGCATAGAGATCAAATATATGTGCTTTTGACCATTATGAACAGTGATGCTCAAGTTGTGATTATTTCTGGGGATTCAAATTCCCTGCAAAGCCTTTTAATAGCCCTCTCCTGTTATGAAGAAGATACCCAAACTACTTTTGGGAAGGTCTGGATCCTGACCACCCAATGGGAGTTTTCAGCTATTGGCTATCACTATGAATGGGAGAAATTAAAATCTTTCCATGGTGCTTTGTCTATCACGGTTCACACAAGCCCAGTGCCAGGATTCAAAGACTATCTCTGGGCTCTGAATCCACACGAACCCCATGGAGATGTCTTTCTTCCAGAATGGTGGGAAGTTGTATTTGACTGTGAAGTTTTGAAGGCAGGTGTGGGCTCACCTGATGGCCGAAGGGTTTGCACAGGGGAGGAGAACCTGGACACCCTCCCGTACTCCGTCTTTAATGGAAAGATGCCTGGTTTCAGCTACAGCGTCTACAATGCTGCCTATTCTGTAGCACACGCATTGCATGCTGCATATACGTGGGAATCACAACGGGCATTGAAGAGGGGCAGAGAGAAGCCACACCTTAACCTCTCTGTGAAACCCTGGCAGGTAACATCTCCTTCCGTTCTGGCCAGGGAATCCTTCCTTCTCTTGGTTACCTTCACTTTGCACTGCTTTAGGATTTATTCACTTTTTCTTGTGATCTCCACTATCTTGTCTAAGTACTTTTTATTCACTTTTATTTAAATCTCATATCTTAAAAGTTACAGAAATTTATTGTCAAAAGAAGTTCCATATGGGAAACAATAAACAAGAATAGGAAACAAAATATAGAGTGAGAAATTTATTTTATTTGTTCATTTATTAAATTTGTTCACTGTCCATCTGGATACAGGGCATAAATGAAATAAAAGCCTCATTTGAACATTTGGGGAGAAAAAAATCAACCCTCATAATTAATGAGTCCTGAATGCTAGTGCTCTATGTTGTCGACTTAGAAGCTCACTCCCTAACTATTATAAGTATATATAATGATTTATGAGATGATAAATATTTAAGGGAAAAGTATATTTTGTTCAGTTTTTAGATGGATCACTTTCCAAAATTGAGAAGTTTTGGACTTTCCAGAAAATGGTTTGCTGAACAGTGCGGTGATTTTTTTTTTCTCCTGACAACAACCAAAGCTGACTTTGCTGCCAAAACCAGATGTTTGGTAGCATGCTTCCTGGGTTTTGAATGGGAGTAACATGGAATAACCTACAATGACCCTTGGATGACTTTGTACTTGCCTGAGAGGAGAATCCAACAGTGAATCCCAATAAATGTAGCTGGAGGGTTTGGTTTTCATCTTTATATCTGTCCTTCAGTTTTTTGTTTTCACTCTGGAAATAAAATTTTATTTCCAAATAAAACAAAAAAGCTAAATTCTGCAGCTTCTTAATATTGCCATCCAAAATTGGCAATATTTTTTTTCCTGGGCAGTAATTTCCTTGACAGTGAACATCTAACCCTCCAGAAGTTGAAACGGACTCAATTTAGAATTCTAATGCAATGACAGATCCTATTTTACAAACCAAATTGTACCTGTCTCATTTCAAGTTAGGCATATTTCTCTCCCTCCAAACTTCCATTTGTGGGGAAAAATAATTTGTCCACTCATTCATCCAAGATTATTCCCTCCCTCAAGTAACAGCACACTTGCTATTGTGGTTCTGCAGCAGGTAATAATAAACTAAAAGGAATAAATATGATGCCCAGTTGTTGCTACAGATGTGCTTCTTGCCCAGAAGGGACCATCTCTAATCAAACAGGCAAGTTGCTCAAGGAGACCCTCTAGCCGGAATGAGGAGGTAGAGGAGAAAAAGAGAACGAGGTAATAAATCAGTTGAGCAATGTAACCCTGCATTTATGACCAATTTGTAGCTTTAAAAACAAAGGAAGATTAAGTGGATTCTACCCTGGCAAAGATCATGTTTTTCCTGAATGTAGGACTCAATAAATAATGAACCAGCAAACACATTTAACCAGGGCTGGGATTCTACCAGTTCGGACTGTTTCAGGCGAATCTGATGTTAAATTTGGTATCTGACTCACCGAACCAATATTTGAACTGACCAGCTGGCCCTGCCCACCCTGCCCCTCCCATCCCAGGAGTTTCCACATGGCCCATTTTCAAGGGAGGGGGGAAAATGGGCCTTCCGGAAGTATTGGAAGTCCAGAAACAGGCCTGTTTCTGGCTTCCGGAGGGCCTCTAGAGCCTGGGAGAGGCCGTTTTCATCCTCCCAGAGGCCCGAGGGAAGCCTCTGGATCCTTGGGAAGGTAAAAAATGCCCCCCCCAGAAGTTCCTGTAGGCCATACCCACCCAGCAATTGGACAGCGAACCGGTTGCTGGGATTTTTGAATCCTACCTTCATTTAACCCTATAGTCAAATGTTCTTTGCTCTATCAGTCAGAAAGATGGCATTGCTTTTCGGCATTTTGTCCCTTGCCAGGGTCATCTGCTAAAAGAAAAAAAAATAAACACGGCCATCTTCCATTAGGGATGGGAAAGTTACAAACAGCTTATGATAGTTTCAGGGGTTTGCACAGTAGACCAGGGGTCACCAACCTTTTGGACCTCAGGTACCATCAAACTCATAATTTTAAATCCCAGGGACCATTAATATGAATTTTGACTGACGGTGGTTTGCTGAGGTTGGTTGGAGAGAGAGAGAGAGATCTGATCTAACCCCTCTCTCTCCCTCTCTCCTTCTCTCTCTCTCTCACACACACACACAAACACACAGAGGCAGGGATGGGATTCATTCAGAGATCTATCTATCTGCCATCGGCTAGCTGAGTCCAGGGTTGCCAGATCGCAGCTTGGCTCTGCGGCCAAACTCAAGTCAAAATTATTTTCTCTCATGGCCAAATTTTCCGGCCAATTTTTTTTTAATGCAATATAACATGAGGATATATTGTTTTTTGTTTTTTTAACTGTTTTTAAATAATCAAATCATAAAAAATAGTCAATCAGGGGACTCAGGATCGTGTGCAGCACTCACCCATCTCCTCTGGCACCTCCCACCCGCGCTCTGCTTTGCGCCTGCCTCTCCTCCTGCTGCTCGCTGGCTCGTATTCTCTCTCTCCCCAAGCGGCACCCCTTGCACGAAGGTTGGGGTGGGGTGGGGTGGTTCTCACGGGGCACGTCCAAGGTGCAGTTCCGGGCAGAGGGGAAAGGGAGCGAGAGCGAGAGCGAGAGAGAGGCGTGTGAACCGAAAGCTGGAGTGGGGTGGAATGAAGGGGCTCAGATCCTGATCCAGACCCCTCGTGGGAGCCCCCAAAAGCAGCCCTGCACTTGTCCGGGGTGCCAGAGGGGCACCAGGGCCATGGCTCGGTGGCACCAGTGGAGCTGTCAGCCAGGGGAGGATGAGGGTGCGCGTCGAAAGGCAGAGGCGAAGGTAGTCGCCGCCCGAAACAACCGGGAGAGGAGAAGAGAAGAGAGCGAAAGAGACGAGAATCCTAAAATACACAGGGCAGAATGTTGCTTTAGCCAAGCTACACAGTGAATATCTACTAAAAGTTTGACTGGTTTAATATGGACATATTCCGAGGTAATTGAAAGTCTTATTTCAGCTGGAAGAATTCTAGACAATGCTCTGCTTGCCAAGCACCTTCACAAAAGCAAAAAAATACACTGTGTTGTATTAGAGTATAGCGTTTTGCTTATCTTGAGTTTATCAATTAAGCACGCCCGTCTGTGTCCGTGCAAAAGCAAAAAATAGACCGCTCCGCCTCTCGCAGGGCAGGTCCCTATATAAACTCGCAAGATTTCGGGGTGTTTTTTTTCTTGTCCTCTGCAGTGCATGTATATATCCGGACCTACACTGTGTTGTCTTATTTCATGGCTTGTATCAGGTAGTACCACTAAAATAAAGTAATAAATAAAAATACAAAATTATGTGTATACCCACATTTATAGATTATATGACAGGGAAACAACACAGTGTATTTTTTGCTTTTGTGGAGGTACTTGTCAAGCAGAGCATTGTCTAGAATTCTTCCAGCTGAAATAAAACTTTCAATTACCTGGGAATAAATCCATATTAAACCAGTCAAACTTTTAGTAGATATTCACTGTGTAGCTTGGCTAAAGCAACATTCTGTCCTGTGTGTTTTAGGATTCTTGTCTCTTTCGCTCTCTTCTCTTCTCCTCTCCCGGTTGTTTCAGGTGGCGACTGCCTTCGCCTCTGCCCAGCGCCTTTCATTGCGCACCCTCATCCTCCCCCGGTTGACAGCTCTGCCGCCGTCACCGCCACCAAGCCATGGCCCCGGCGCCCCTCCGGCACCCCGGACAAGCGCAGGGCTGCTTTTGGGGGCTCCTGCGAGGGGTCTGGATCGGGATCTGAGCCCCTTCATTCCACCCCACTCCAGCTTTTGGCTCACACTCCTCTCTCTCGCTCCCTTTCCCCAGGCGGAAAGAGGGGCTTCATGGCGGAGCCGCTGAGGCGAACTTTCTCCCCACCCCACGTTCCTTTCTCCCTCAGGCCTCCGACTGGGGCTGCTGAGAGCAGACTTCCCTCGCCCATAGGCTGCTGCGAGATTTCCCCCCACCCCCCGGGGATGAGGTCAGACCCTCCATTTAGCCCCAAATTGGGGCTGGTGGGGGCAGAACTGAATGAAAACCGGTATTCGGCCAAAATTCCGATTTCATGGCCAAGCAACTTTCGTGCGGCCAAATTTCCGGCCAAATATATTTGGCTGGAGATATCATTTTTTTCATGGCCAAACAGATAGAAATATGGCCAGATTTCTCAAATTTGGCCGGAAAAACGGCCAGATGGCAACCCTGGCTGAGTCTGCACTGTTTAAGTCCAAAGGAAGGTCCGGTTCTGCTTAAAAGCAGAGACAAAGATCTAAAGATTAGCTAGAAAGCAAGAAATCCAACCATTTCTAGCTAATCTAAATCTCCCAGCACAGCTGATGGTCGGAAAAAGGAAAAATAGCAACTTAGCAGGCAAGTTTGCCAGGTAAGGAGTGAGTGGGTGGGGAGGGTTCCTGCGGGCCATGTGGGTGGCGCAGGCTTGTGTTCCCGTGCAGCCTGGATTAATTGCTTTGGGGGGTGCTCTGGGGGTGACATTTCTCTGCGGACCACAAAAATTTTCTCACGGACTACCAGTGGGCCACGGATCACCAGTTGGCAAACATTGCATTAGACTTTGAAAATACTCATAATGACATTGATCAAGCTTAATCGACCTACTAAAACACAGTTTTGAAAGATTAGGTTTACTATGAATCCAGGAGCCTTCTTGGCTCTGACCATCTTCCCCCAGGGTTATCTTTAAGGGTGCAAACCAGATGTTTCCACCTACAGCACAAGCAGAAGATACACATCCTTTGTTAGGAATATAAGTCACCTAACAGGTATTTGGGTTAGAAATATATAAACCAGGATAAACATTTTAAAACTTTATCTTTAAGAAAATGCAAAACTGTAATTGGGTGTGGTTACTCAAACGGCCATAAGATGAAGCCAGAAACCTGGGTTGTTTAGCCTTAGTATCAGAAGAGAGTGTGAGTGCATCTCTGTTTCCTTCTGTTGGAAAGTATTGCCGTTCCTCCATTTTTCCTAATTGACTGATATTCCTGGATTTGATGTAAGTCTGATACTGAACTGTTTTTGACACTGGGATTTGTTATTGGATTATCCCTGGATTGAAAACTGACTGATTTACTTGTGAATGACTTTGAACTGCTTATTTTGAACTTTGCTTAAAACCTTTATTGGAAGTAAAAACCAACATTTACGGTACAGTGTATCTGTGTGCTGTGTGTGTATTATTCACACTACTCTCTATACGTCTCCCTGTATGCACTCATTCTCTAATGGGGAATTACCTCAACATCCTTCACTCAACATTGGTCTCCTCTCCTGCCACTGCTATGCAGAGGCACGTGAAGAAAAATCAGTTGGCCATTTCACTTAAAGCCACAGTAGTCATGGAAGTTGCCAGTGACTGGTCTTTCTTTCCACGGAAAATTGACCAGACAAACTGGAGCTGAAAAGAATCTTATCTCTGGCTAACATATTCTCAGGGTCATCACCAATGAAGAAGGATTTTCTCTCTTTGATGTCCATAACGTGCTCAGTGGGATAGTCATGGTACAACTGAGAGGGATGATGGTTAAGGCAGATGCCTATGAAATCCTTAAGGACTTTCATCTTATTATTTTATCTTGATTTCAGATGCAGCTCGCTGTGACCCCTGCCCAGAAGACAAATACCCTAACAAGGACAAGAACCACTGCATTGCCAAGAAGACCCACTTCCTTGCCTATCAGGATACTATGGGATATGCTTTAGCTTTTCTCACACTTTCTCTTTCCATGATCACAATAGCAGTCCTGGTAATTTTCCTCAAACATCATGACACACCAATTGTCAAAGCCAACAACCGAGATCTCACCTACATTCTCCTGGTCTCCCTCCTGCTTTGCTTCCTCTCCTCCTTCCTCTTTATCGGACATCCCAGGAAGTTCACTTGTCAGTTCCGACAATTTGCCTTTGCCATTCTCTTTTCCCTCGCTGTTTCCTCTGTCTTGGCAAAAACTGTCATGGTAGTTTTGGCCTTCATGGCCACCAAGCCAGGGAACAAGTCAAGGAAGCTCTTAGGAAAACCACTGACCAACTTCATTGTCATAGCCTGTCCCCTGACCCAAGCAATTATTTGCACTATCTGGCTGGCAACCTTCCCTCCATTTCCAAACATGGACTTCCACTCCCTGGTAGGAGAGGCCATCTTGGAATGTAATGAAGGCTCAACTTCAATGTTTTACACTGTCCTGGCCTACCTGGGTTTCCTGGCCCTTGTGAGCTTCACGGTGGCCTTTCTGGCTAGGAAACTGCCTGACAGTTTTAATGAAGCCAAGTTCATTACTTTTAGCATGCTGGTCTTTTGCAGTGTTTGGATCACTTTCATCCCCACCTACCTAAGCACCAAAGGGAAGTCCATGGTGGCTGTGGAGATCTTCTCCATCTTGGCCTCTGGGGCTGGTCTCTTGGCTTGCATCTTTTTCCCCAAATGCTACATTATCCTATTGAGGCCCAATCTGAATTGCCGAGAGAACATAATGAGGCACAAAAATCACTGACATGCAAGGACTGTAAATTTTAATGTGAGTTTGGGACATTTTTGCATTTATTTATTTGATTTATTTGATTTGATTTGATTTGTCAATTGCTTACAAAATAATACAGATAATAAAGTTAACTATAAATACAGGAAATGGGTACGAATAATTGGGGGCAATAGTACAGGGATGATAGGCACAATTGTGCACTTTTGCATGCCCCTTACAGACCTCTTAGGAATGGGATGAGGTCACTAGTGGTTAGTTTGAGGAAAAAGGAATGTGGGTTTGGAGATGTAACAACAAAGTCAGGTAGTTCCACTCTGTTGCTGAAGTCATACTTTCTGCAATCAAGTTTGGAGTGGTTTGCATTAAGTTTATATCCATTGTGTGCTCTTGTATTATTGCAGTTGAAGCAGAAAAAGTCACTGACTGGTAATACTTTATGGCAGATAATTGTGTATACTATGTTTAAGTCAAACCATAGGTGGCGTAGTTCTAGGGTGTCCAAGTTCAAAATCTCAAGCCTGGTGGTGTAGGGTATTCTGTTGCAAAAAGAGGAGTGTAGTACTCTTCTTGTGAAATACTTCTGGTGTCAGGGTTCCAAAATTTGTCTGAATTAATCATTAACTTTGAGATAGGCATCATCTCAAGGTTCTTTATTAATACAGAAACTGGCATCAGCTGTAGAATTTCAGCACTGAAGACACACCCAAAACTTCACACAAAATCCAACCTACCCCCACCCCCTTTTCTATACCTCATAAACCACGTGAACCAATTACTTGCAGCTGAAAATTCTACTGTGACATACTTAATAACCTTTAACTTTTAAACTAATCTTTTTTTTCACCCTTCTAACAATATTTCCATTACATCACTCCCCCTCCTTCATCCTGTGCCAGCGATGAATTCCAGAGCTGACATCTGGACTTGCTCAATTGTATTAATGTCCAATATACAGTGCGAATTCCAGACAGCCGAGTTGTGTTCAAGTATTGGTCTAGCAAAGGTTTTGTATGCCCTAGTTAGTAATTCAGTATTACCAGAGGAGAAGCTTTTTAAGATTAGATTTACAACTTTTGAAGCTTATTTTGCAATGCTGTTGCAGTGAGCTCTGACGCTTAGGTTGTTAGATATGTTTTAATGGTCTTCAACAGTATTGCATCCAGTGAATAGAAATTGCCAATCAAGGGATGAGAGATCGTTATCTATAAGATCATAGTTGCCTTTTTTGAAGTTATAATTGGGGATCACATCGTTGTGTTGATTTTTGTGTGGACATATGTTGAGACAAAAGTCAATCATGTTGTGGTCACTGTTGGAAAAGGATTCTTTAATTTGTATTCTGTAAATTGAATTCAAACTATTGCAGAAGATTAGATCAAGGCAGTTGTTAAGTCTAGTGTTGTTGATTACTAGTTGTTCCAGTCCCAGGTTTGTTACAGCATTGTAGAAGGTTGTATGTATGGGTTCATTTTTACATTCGTTTAGGGTCCAGTTAATATGAGGTAGATTGAAGTCACCAAGAAAGATAAA
>NW_020719298.1:624-14589 GCF_900518725.1 Notechis scutatus
ATAATTGATTCCATGACTTTACAGGTGACGCAGCATAAGGAGATTGGCCTGTAATTTTCAACTAGGCTTGGGTCTCCCTTTTTGAAGATGGGGATGACTGTGGCTTGTGACCATAGGTTAGGCAAGGAGCTGGTTCTGAAAGATTTTTCAAAGATTATGCTTAGAGGTTTGGCTATGGCAGTGGATAGCTTTCTTAAGAAGTAGGCACATATTCCATCCGGTCCAATAGATAGAGATTGTTTTAGGTTGCGTAGTGCTTTTTCAACATTGTCTTCTGTGAAATCGATATGTATTAGATCATTGTTGTTATCTGTGGTACGGCTAGGAAATACTGGGCATGATCCATTGCTGTTTACAAATACTGAGCCGAAGAATGTGTTAAAGATGTTGGCTTTAATGGTGTCGTCGTTGCAGTCTTTACCATCAGGTCCTATCAAGGGAGGGATGGACCTTGAGTCTTTTAGTTTGTTGTTTACAAAATTGTAAAAAGCACGGGTGGAATTGGTGCTTAGAAGGTTTTCCTCTTGTTTAATGTGATAATTGGTGCATTCGGTCTTTATCTGGTGGCATAAATTTTTGTATCAGTTTTTGAAATTGGCAACGTGACCAGATTTGTTTTTCCGCCAGAGTGATCTCTTTTTGGATTGAAGTTTCCTTATTGATATGGGTAATCTGCTTTTTTGTTTTGTTTTGGGAGTTGTTGTTGGTACATATAGTTTGATGACTCTTTTGACTTCAAGTAAAAATATGTTGTAATGGTCTTCAACAGTATTGCATCCAGTGAATAGAGATTGCCAATCAAGGGATGAGAGATCGTTGTGTATAAGATCATAGTTGCCTTTTTTGAAGTTACAATTGGGAATTACATCATTGTGGTGATTTTTGTGTGGACGTATGTTGAGACAAAAGTCAATCATATTGTGGTCGCTACTGGAAAAGGGTTCTTTAGTTTGTATTCCGTAAATTAAATTCAGTAAACAGAGTTTGCTAACAGTTTGCAAGACTCACAGCAATTCCAGCAGAACGACGATCAGGCAAAAGGCAATAGGGAAATGCAAGAAGAGAACAAACCAGGTTTCTGGCTCCATCTTATGGCCGTCGGAGGAACCTCAGCCAATCACAATTACAGCATTCTCTTAAAGATACAACAGTATTAAACAACTATCCTGGTTTATATATTGCCAACCCAACTGTTAGGTGACTATCATTCCTAACAATCCCCCCACAAACCAAAGGGTCCTCGTGGAGGGGGGAGAGGGGGTTAAGGACAACGCATTAACCCCTGGTTGTGTTTTGTTTTTCTTTTCTTATAGGAGAAGGAATTTTCAAGGGGGGACGCCTGTCAACTCTGGAATTCATCGTTGCCATAGAGTTCTGGAGGGAGGAAGTGATGTATTGAATAGATCTTAGAGAAAAAAAATATTATGAGTTATTAGTTCAAGGTCACAGAGAGTGGCATAGCATAGAATTGAGAATGCAGATCATTGGTTCATGTGATTAATGAGGTGTGGAAAAGGGGGTGGAGGTAGGTGGAATTTTGTGGGATGAGCTGGTAGGATTCCAGTACTGAAATTCCACTGGACTATGCTAGAATGTTTTGTTTCTAATAAAGCACTTTGAGATTATGTTGGCTCAGAGTTACTGTTTTGGGATGAAGGAATTCTGGACGTCTGACACTTTGTTGGGATTTGAATTGGAGCTTGTTTCTAATTGGTTGTCAGACTCCCATGGGGCCATGCGGGGGCCATGCAGGTGCTGCCCTGAGTTCCAGGCTTGGTTGACCCTTGCTGGATGATGATACACTGAAAAGGGCTTTGGGCAATTGCTATAGTTTTACCTGGAGATCTTTTTTATGTAAAGTATTCTGCCCAGGCCTTAATGGCCCATCCATTAACAAAGGTGGGGGTGAGTTTCTGCTTTTGAGGTGAGTTTCTGCTCTTGAGTTTCTACTGTTTTTAGGGGAAATATTCTGCCTTTTTAATATTTCCTAGGATATCTCAATTTTCTAGGAGAGGTGTGGGTGCTAACTTCCTACAATATTATACACTTGCATCTCCCTTCTTTGGATCGGGCAGCCTTTCCTGAAATGTCCAGGCTGGCCACACCCAAAACATCTCCTCACTCTGTCCTCCCTGCCCGTACCACCACATCCTCTTTCCCTTATCACTCCCTCGTTCCATCCTATCATTCCCTCATTTCTATTGCCCCCACTTTCTCTAACTCCTTCTTCTCCTACCACTGCCATCATGGCTTCCAAGTCAGCACAAATCTGTGCAAATAACTTTCTAGCCAGCTAGACCAAAAGTCCGTCTCTTCTTGCTATTACTTTCACACAACTGCGCCAACACAATAATGTTCAAGATGCAATCCTCCCCAGGGGTGGGATTCAAGTTTCTTAACAAACGGTTCTGTGGGTGTGGTCTAATTTGTGGGTGTGGTGTGGTGGTCATGTGACTGGCTGGGCATGGCTTGTATGTAAATATTGTAAATATTTATGTAAATATTTAATTTTTTTATTAAAAAAAGAGCAACTTTTACCCAAAATCAGGCAAAGCAGGCAGGCAGATTGAGTTGCTCTCAGAATCACAGATTCACTTAGAGATCTATCTATCTGCAATCTGCTTCCTGAATCTGTCACTAAAATTTGCTTGCAAGCAAACTCATAAAATTTGTTAGCAAGTAAACTCACAAAATTAACTCACAACACACCATGTATGTAAATATTGATTTTTTTTATTTAAAAAAGAGCAACTTTTACCCCAAAGAAGGTGAAGCAGTCAGGCAGATTGAGTTGCTTGCAGAATCACAGATTCACTCAGAGATCTACCTTTCTGCAATCTGCTGCCTGAGTCTGCACTGAAAAATAGAAGCTTCAGTCCTAAGGAAGGTTCAGCTCTGCTTTTAGATTAGCCAGAAAGCAAGAAATCCAATGATTTCCTGCTTTCTAGCAAATCTAAATCTCCCAGCACAGCAGAACAGCTGATGGTCGGTGGGGGGGAAGGAAAAATAGCAATTTAGCAGGCAAGTTTGATGGCACGCATACCAGGTAAGGAGTGAGTGGGTGGGGAGGGGCCAGCCAGTGGCGTGATTTACCGGTTCTCGGAACTGCATAGAATCATAACAGAATCACAGATTCACTCAGAGATCTACCTACAGTTCTATAGAACTGGTCCGACCAGGTAGAATCCCACCCCGATCCTCCCTATAAATCTCCTTCTTTTATCCTTGACAGATAGGGTCTGGCATTTTAGACAAAAATGCCACATGCTGTTTAAAAGCCATTCCTTTATCCATGTAACACTAGGCCTTTAGTTTTGCAAAGAAGTCTTTATTCAACCTACAATATCTAGGCAATCCTAGACATTTTCTCTCTCTTTCTACATATTGTAATTTCTAACTCATCTCTGTAACAATTCCTAAAAGAACAACAACTTGTGTTGCTAACAAACAAAGAAACAAACAATGAATGCCACAGGGTGAAGCATCTTGACTCTTAAGCATCCATAAGGCACACACACATAAAGACATAAAAGAGGGCGGTAAGAAGAACAACTTAGATAAAATAAACAATCTAAATGAGGTATTTTGAGTCAATGCTCTAAAATATATTTGGGTCAAACTTTAGTGTAAATTTTCTGCTTTGAGCAAAATATGGATTAAGAGCATATACAGAGTGCGGCTAGTTTGAATTTTGATTCCCTTGCTGAGCTAAGCTCCATTGTAAACTGGGAGTTGAGCCAGCTGCAAAGATAACATTCTAGGCAAACTGCCCGCCTCAGCCTAGCCATCTAAGGTTTCTTTGTTTGTAGTAGTGCTGAGAAAAATAGTGTTTCTACAGCAATGACTATCTTGCACACGCTATTTCTTTATCTCCTTTTAATCTGGGATGGGGGTCAACACACAGACATTTACACCAACTTTTTACCTTCAACATACTCACACATTTGTACTGTAATCAGACTGCTTGCATACTCACAATTCTTTTCTGGGAGCCAATGAGCTCCGTTGTCTAAATAATTTTGTGTACTGTTATGAGAGGGTCTCATCCTCCAGGCCTGGAAATGATTACACACAGACACATTCTCACACACAACATTTCCAGACCTGGGGAGGTTTTGTCCCTTTAAATCTTCACATTTTCTTTCTTTGGGCAACCAGTAGTTTGTTCTCAGAGCAGTGGGATAACTCAAGGAGTGGTTCCAATCACAAATCTGATTGTGGGCCCTAACCACTGCCTACCTGCTTCCCACAGCTTTAAGTCCAATCCAGAAAGCCAACTTAATTCTCTGGCTGGCCAAACATGTTACAATTATGTTTTGTTTTGAACTGCAGCAGCCCCAATTGTGGCTATACAAAGGTAAAGGATATTTTTCTTCAATTCAATCCCATTCAATTCTGCATGCAATTATTATACATGCACATCTAAGAATTTTTAATAGAAATCACATCAAATTGATCAAGTCAAATTATCTGAGTCTTTCCATTTAAATGGGCAAAGCCTTTTTTATTACTTGCTAAACCCCAGGTGGGAAGAACAATAAATCTTTTATTCTTTACTCTTAGTTCTTTCTACCACACATAACAGCATAAATTAACCCTAACTTCTTTGGTCAGCCCCAATGTCTGAATCATCTTACTTGTATGGAGGGGCTTCCCAACCTCTAAGTATTTTTCAGGTCTATTTACAATTTGGGATTCTTCCTAATTGTTTTAGTGAACTTCTCACTTTTACTCGAAGTTACACCCATTGTTCTATCTCCTTAAGCACTAAATAATTAAAAGGGATTAAAAATAAAAAAAATAGATAAGTAGTTATTATGTGTCTCTGCCCTGGGCATGTTCTCTTTATATCTTTCTCATTATCTCACTGGACATCAATCTTTTGGGCTTCTTTGAGAAGATTTGGCCACACTTTTGTTGCAAACTGAACTTGAACTAGTTGTGTATTTGTAGAATCGTCCGTGTTGTGAATCAATAAAAGTTACTAGCATAAATGCAAATCAGGGTTTGGGAACCTGCATACCTGATTGGCCCTTATACAACAACTAGGGATTGGTCCATAAGTAGTCCCTGATTGGCCACTATTTGGACACTTCTCATTGGTTATAAGTTTGAACTTATTGCACATGTCATTGGTTAACAAGGTAGCAGATAACCCTATAAAAGGGTTGCTGTTGCCCATAGCCTTGCTCTGTTCTATTCTATTTACAATTATTAAAGAGTTGAAGTCACTGGTCAGATGTCTGGTCTCCATTATTTCCCAAACTTAACAGTCCGGGTCCTTGTCAGAGTATTTCCTAATAACTTTTTTACATTGCTCCAATTCTCTTTTCAGTGCTTTATACTTTCCACTGCTTAAAGCAGGGGAATTTTTAAGACTTTGTTTAGGACTTGGTAAATGGGAAGGAGGAGAAGGCATTGGTGGTACTTCAGGGACAGTGTTTGAGTTCTAAGGAGCGGGTAAATACGTCCTACTTCCCGTGTCTTCCTCCTCCTTTTCATTCACCATAAATAATTTGGCTTTATAAGATTCCTCTTCACGGGGCCATTTGTCTGGGTTCCAAATCAGGGCATAATCTATTTCATTTTCTAGTGTCTTACATTCTTTATCTTTTACAATATTCATACAAATTATTACAAACAAAATAATCATTTGTTCCTAATCGGGGCCAACTTAAATTTTCATCCTGCCACCAAACGAAACAACACAAATTTACCATATCTTCTCTATTTATACCCAATTTAGTAATTAATTTTCTATAGGGTGGTTTTCCCCATCCTTCAAGCAATTGCCCTAGGGCAGCGGTCGCCAACCGGTGGTCCACAGCCCACTGGTGGTCCACGAGAAAATTTTGCTGGTCCACAGAGAAATGCCACCCCAAAGCACCCCCCCAAAAGCAATTAATCCAGGCTGCAGGGGAACACAAGGCTGCACCGCCCACATGGCCCGGGATCACAAGGCTTGCATTGCTTGCATTAGAAACAACATGAGGTAGTGAGGTGAGGGGGGAAAGGGTGGAAGGGGGAACTTACCTGGCCAACGGGTTGCTTCTTCCGCTTCTTTCATCTTCCACTTTTGGCTGCACACAAGGAAAGCAGCAAAAGTATTTTTTTCTCTCCCCCAAACTCCACCAGAAATGAATCTTTGGGACCCTGCAAGGCATCCTGCTCCAAGAGGCTGCGCCGGCAAAGACTCATTTCTGGTGGAGTTTGGGGGAGAGAGAAAGAAAGGCTTCTGCTGCTTTCCTTGTGTGCAGCCTGAGAACGGAGCTCAAAGCAGGCTAGGAATGGGGCTGCCTTGGAGGGTGTGTGTGGGGGTGAGGGATCTGTCTCTCTCTCTGTGTGTGTGTGTGTGTGTGTGTGTGTGTGTGTGTGTGAGAGAGAGAGAGAGAGAGAGAGAGAGAGAGAGAGAGAGAGCTGAACTCACCTTGGAGGGCTGGTGATTCTCATTCTCTCTCTCCCTCTCTCTCCCTCTCCCTCTTCCTCTCTCTCTCCTTCTCCTTCCCACCAATGTCAGCAAGCCACATCAGTCAAAATTCACATTAGTGGTCCGTGGGATTTAAAATAATGAGTTTGGTGGTCCCTGAGGTCCAAAAGGTTGGTGACCCCTGCCCAAGGGGACTTGAAGGATCAATTTTTAATTTTGGATTTTAAACAAACAATCTTCTTCACACATTTCCCTTGTGATCTATGGGAATTGCCCATGGTTGGTTACCAGACTGGAGCAATCCTTATTAACTTGTTCCAGTGAGACCTTTGTACACACAGTTGGCACCTGGCCAGAGCAAAAGACACCCCTTACTGCCATTAAAGGTCTGTCTCTGCCCTGGAGAGCCTGAATCTCCCAGCAGACACTGGCTTATTTTAAAGATCCAAGCTCTTCCCTACAAATCCTGAATCTCCCAGCAAACACTGGCTTATTTTAAAGATCAAGATCTATAGAGACCTTTATTCGACCTTCAATAGAGCCCAAGGACTGCTAGGGTCATCTCCATACACCTCCCACACAAGTCTCAGATTCTCATAGCCCTACCTAACCCTCTTAACCACCAAGGCAATACTTTTCACTTTTCTTACCTTGGTCTGTGCACAGAGTTGCCCAGTTGTTTCCAGCAATCCCGTAAACCTGGTCCCCTTCTCTTTCTGTTTTCAACTGACCTCTATAGGGGTACAGATGAGAACATAATGGAAGGAGACAATTCTCCCTGGAGACATCCTGGGATTAGCTGCAACACCTGAGGGCAAATCCAATGAGTTTGAATTTGGGAGGGAATGAGTCTCAAGAAGGAGGCAACCTGGGTGACGAGATGAAACTGTATATAAAGTATGTTTTGCGGTTCTAAAGGGGTGCTTTTTATTTGAACCTGTTTCTTGAGGTTCTAAAAATCACCGGCGCTTTGCAAACCGTCTAATATTTCTTTTTAACAAATCCTCTTTGTTTTCAATGATCCAAGTTTTATTTGTTGGCTTTGAGTTATTTCCAACAAAATGATAATAAAGGGAATAAATATGGGATAATGTTTGACGATGAAAATGTTTTTGTCTCTTCTTGTCTTTTTTCCCTCTTTCTTCTTACTCCAACCAAAATATTCCAAAAGAAAAGTAAGACAATCCCATAATGGCTTTCTCCCTTGAGGAACTGAGGGATGAATATGAGCAAACAAAAGCAGCCTGTAAAGATGGTATGGAAAAAGCTTTTCTATTTTTAGAAATGGCGCTGGTTAACTATGAACAGACAATGCGACAGATGGAACAACAGCAAGAAGAAGACACCATCTTTAATGAATCCCAAAATTTATCTAAGGAAGAAGGAAGGAAGAAAGCGAGGAAAATGAAGGACTTAAGATCTAAAAAAACATTTAAGAAAGAGAAAAATATGATGCAAAATAAATATAATGATAGCAAACAAGAGAAAAAGGGAATACAACAGAGAAGGGATGCCAGCAAGACAGAGGTTAGAAGAAGGGGGGGTAGGAAGATCTGGTGGGGGAAGAAAGAAAGGGGAAAGGCGGAGAAAAGCCACAAAGTTTTAAAATTGGATGGGAAAAGAGGAATCTTTTTCAGGGATAAAGGGTAAAGTATAAATTTTCTTAAAAAAGATTTTGCAAGGTACATAAGACGGTATTGTAATATTTGTATTAGAAATAGAAAATTAGAATGGCTTAAGAGTTAATAAGAAATTAAAATGTTGAAATGTTTAATAATGATTGATTTTTAAAATGTAATAAAATATTGAAGGGAAAGGCAATGAGAATGCTATAAGATTTATTACTTAGATTTATTATTTAACTACGTATTTAGGAGGATATTATGTATTTAAACATTTCCGATTTATTACTCTGTTTTTATTGTTATTAAAAGTAAAAATTAATAGATAGAATGTACCAAGCAGAATCAGATTGGATATTAGGTGTCATTTTAAATGTTAATCTAATATTTAGGGAGAGGATAGAAAGGCATCATACTCTGATTAGAGATTTCAGGAGAAATTCTTTTTTTTTTTTCATTATAAGGAATGAGATAGAGGGATAATAAAGGATGGGCAAAAGATACAAATATAATGATTTAAATTAAGATGGATTGAATAAGATAGAATTATGAAGAGTGAAATGTGTGGAGAAGTATATATAGAAGATACAGAATGGTAAACAAAATAGGTAATGATTTCTAAGATGAGCATGAATATAATTAAAGCCCATATAAAGAGAGGTACCGGGGGCCAAGTTACTTTACTAAAATATTTTTTATATGTTTGTTTGTGTCTGTTTATGTTTTTGAGAAGTATTGGTGAAACCTTTTAGAAACACAGAAAGAGAATGACGATAATCAAGTCAGAAAGAAATAGAGGACAAGAGATGTTTTTATGCTCATTTAGAAATGGTTTAAAATAGAATTGTATTGTATAAGATAAGGTTTTATCTGACTTGTAAAATTTATAATGGAAAAAGGTTCAAATATGTAATGGTTGATGATGATTTGTTTGTTTTTGAAATTAATAAAACTTGTTTTTTTTAAAAAAAGAAAATGTTTTTGTCTCTGCAATAATGAATGAAATAACATGAAGCAAAAATTTATCAAAAGAAAAATGGAATAGGTAATGATTTGATAGGAAACTAGATAAGAAAGCTGAAAATGTAATGATGACTATGTATGTATGCTGTAACCTGGAATCACATTGCTCACTTGAGATGTGTAAAAAATAAAAAATTAATTTTAAAAAAACTTTCCACTGTTGAATTTTGTATGAAACTTCCTCCACTGGGTTCGAATTTGCCGCTGGGAAGCGTTGCCGGCGTGGCGCAAGAATTTAAACGGAACAGCTGCTGAAAGCAAGGTCTTCTTTATTATTGCAGGAAGGGAGTACAAGCGGCACTAGCGGCAGCATGGACACACGTTCCTGGGCTAGCACCTAAACTGTGAGTAACTGGATGATTTTATACCCTTTTTCTCTTTGAATTCTGATTCCCAAAGCTTTGTGCTGTTTATGTTAATGGCTCTGGCTTTGTGCGATTCCTATGCTTAATGGCTTCATTCCTGTTCTGCTCTTTGTGATTCCCCTGTCCGGAGGGCTGGCAAGGAAGTGCTTGCCAGTGTTTAATTGTGTTTATAATTTAATCTTCTATTTGCCCCATGTGTGTTTCAAACGCTGACATTGTTTGTGATCGATCTTTAGCACCTTCCTGTTTTCTTCCCCTGTGGTTCGTTTCCTCCTGTGTCTGCATTTTCCCATTTTCCCTTTTACCATATTAGAATGTTTTAATTTTAATTTTGTTTTTCCTTTTGAGCTATCTGCTTCTATAGGGTTTCTTTATGATTCTCTATTCTAATGTGTTTTGGTGCTGACTCTTAAATGGTTTTCTATTTTAATATGTTTGGAGCTGTAGTTTCCTGTAATTTAAATAGTACTTGGCTGCAGTTTATGTTTTCCTAGAACGTTCTATTGATATTAATTCTGAGATAAAGGTTTTTCTTATGTCCGGAGTAATTTCTCTATGTTCCCTTCCTACACCACCAACTTAAAACTGGAAGACATGGCTCAGCCATGGGGTGTCTTTGTTGGCAAGGGTGGTAAAGGAGAGGTGGAAAGTGTGTGGGGTTTCACACCCCCCCCCCCCCCCCCCCGACCCCCTTTTCAGGGACCCCTTCCATTTGGCTTTTCTACGGAAGCAGCCAGATGGCAACTTTCTCCCAAGCAGGGCTGTCCTCTTCTGGTGCTGGGTGGGAATAAAACAGGGAGAGCCTCACAGCAAGGAAGAAGGCTGAGCATTGAGGGGAGGGGGTGTCCGCCGTGGACGGCTCTCAGCCAAAAATCTGGCTTTTTTGGGGGGGAAGCTTGGCAGCTTGTCTACACCTAGCTGATGGTGGCCAGGAAACTCTGCTTCATGGTCTAGGAAAGCCGCCCCGCCCCCCCCCCCACCCCGTTACTTCAGTTCCCAGGGCTTCTTTTGAGAGACGACGTCAACTACCAGAATTCCGCAGCCAGTGAAATTTAAGATGGATGGACTTCCATTCCCAGAATACCCCACTCAAAATTATTTAAGATGGGTGGATTTCCACTCCCAGAATTCCCCACTCACAATTATTTAAGATGGGTGGCTTTCCACTCCCAGAATTCCCCATTCACAATGATTTAAGATGGGTGGACTTCCAATCCCAGAACTCCCCATTCACAATGATGTAACATGGGTGGACTTCCACTCCCAGAATTCCCCAGACAGAGTGATTTAAGTTGAGTGGACTTCAACTCCCAGAATTCCATAGACAGTGTGATTTAAGTTGGGTGGAATTCCACTCCAAGAATTCCCCAGGGACATTGATTTAAGTTGGGTGGATTTCCACTCCCAGAATTACCTAGTCAGTGAGATTTAAGTTGGGTGTTCTTCCACTGCCAGAATTCCCCAGCCAGCTTGATTTAAGATGGGTGGGCTTCCACTTCCAGATTTCCCCAGTCGATGAGATTTAAGTTGGGTGGACTTCCACTCCCAGAATTCCCCATTCACAATGATGTAAGATGGGTGGACTTTCACTCCTAGAATTCCCCTGACAGATTGATTTAATTTGGGTGGACTTCAACTACTAGAATTCCGTAGCTAGTGTCATTTAAGTTGAGTGGAGTTCCACTGCCAGAATTCCCCAGGAAGATTGATTTAAGTTGAGTGGATTTCCACTCCCAGAATTCCCCAGATAGATTGATTTAAGGTGGGTGGACTTCCACTCCCAGAATTCCCCAGCTAGCTTGATTTAAATGGGTGTCAGCTTTGAAATTCAGCTGCCACATGTTTTTAAGAGAGTTTTAAGAGAGTTGGAGGAGTTGAAAAGTTCAAGGTTATTCTGTATGTTGTATTAAGAAATTCCAGTGGCAGTTAATTGGTTCTCGTGATTTATGAAGTGTAGAAGTGGGAGGCGAGTAGGGAGGAGAGAAGGTGGATTCTGTGTGACGCGTGAAAAAAATTTCACTTTGGGAAATTGCCTTTGACATCGCAGGTCTGTTTCTAAATAAATCAATTTATTTAGAAAATGTCTTGGAGTGATTGATATCATGGATACTTTCTGGATGCCTTACATTTATTTCCCAAAGTCATCTTTTATTTTTTGAAGGGGGCTTGGCTGATACCCTGGAGTACTTTTCCCAGAGATGGAGAAAGATCAACAATCAGCCGAAGTTGGAGATGTGCAGGGGGGAGCGTGTGGGGACCCTCCCTCCGGTTGGGTGGAATTCCACCCCCAGAATTCCCCAGACAGAGTGATTTAAGTTGAGTGGACTTCCACTCCTAGACTTCCCCACCTAGTCTGCTTTTGAAAGGGTGGACTTCCACTCCGAGAATTCCCCAGACAGCTTGATTTCAGTTGGTTGGACTTCGACTTCCAGAATTCCTCAGTCATTTAGATTTAACAGGGTGGACTTCAACTGCCAGAATTCTCCAGCCAGTGTGATTTAAGTTGAGTTAAGTGGAGTTATGTAAATCTAATTTTCAATTTTATTTTCAGAATAACTTATTTCTTCAATGTGCCATCTTCAATTTACCTGATTATGTAGAATGCATTGCATATTGGTTGCTCAAAGAACTTTGGCTTGCTTACTTAATGACTTCTTCCTTTACAACGATCCTCATGATGATACCTGGAAAGTGTCCTGCTATTTTAACTTTCAAAACTTTTTCTCAACAGCCTTTTGATTTAATCTCTAACTCTCATTATGTGTGTTAACTTCTTTTAATCTTCCAGGTGCTTATATTACTCCCAGGATTGTCCTTAATCTTATGATCTTATTTTTAATTTTGGAACAGCTCCTAAAAGACCAAAGATATTTCTTACATACCTAGTGACTTGACCCTTTCTGGGCCTCTTTCTTAAGGCCATAGCTAGTGCGATTTAAGTTGGGTAGACTTCCACTCCCAGAATTCCCCTGACAGATTGATTTAAGTTGGGTGGGCTTCCACTCCCAGAATTCCCCAGACAGAGCAATTTAAGTTGAGTAGACTTCCACTCACAGAATTCCCCAGCCAGTGTGATTTATGTTGTGTGCATTTCAACTCCCAGAATTCCATAGCCAGAGTGATTGAAGTTGGGTGGATTCCACTCCCTGAATTCCCCAGATAGATTGATTTCAGTTAGGTGGACTTTCACTCACAGAATTCCCCAGACAGAGTGATTCAAGTTGATTGGACTTCCACTCACAGAATTCCATAGCCAGTGTGATTTAAGTTGGGTGGACTTCCACTCCGAGAATTCCCCATTCAGAATGATTTAAAATGGGTGGACTTCCACTCCCAGGATTCCCATTCACAATGATTTAAGATGGGTGGACTTCCACTCCGAGAAATCCCCAGCCAGTGAGATTTAAGATGGGTGGACTTCAACTCCCAGAATTCCCCATTCACAATGATGTAAGATGGATGGATTTCCACTCCCAGAATTCCCCATTCAAAATGATGTAATATGGGTGGGCTTCCACTCCCAGAATTCCCCAGAAAGCTTGATTTAAGTTGGGTGGACTCCCACTCCCAGAATTCCCCAGACAGAGCGATTTAAGTTGAGTAGACTTCCACTCACAGAATTCCCCAGCCAGTGTGATTTATGTTGTGTGGACTTCAACTCCCAGAATTCCATAGCCAGAGTGACTGAAGTTGGGTGGACTTCCACTGCCAGAATTCCCCAGGCAGTGAGATTTAAAAGGAGTGGAGGTCCACTCCTTTTAAATCTCACTGCCTGGGGAATTCTGTGAGTGGAAGTCAACTCAACTTAAATCGTTCTATCTGAGGAATTCTGGGACTGGAAGTCCACCCAACTGAAATCAATCTGTCTGGGGAATTCTGAGAGTGGAAGTCCAGACAACTTAAATGAAGCAGCCAGAAGGAATTCTGGGAGTGGAAGTCCATCCCACTTATATCTCACTGACTGGGGAATTATGTGAATGAAAGTCCACCCAACTTAAAACAATCTGTCTGGGGAACTCTGGGAGTGGAAGTCCACCCAACTTAAATCTCACTGACTGGGGAATTCTGGGAGTGAAGGTCCACCCAAATTAAAACAATCTGTTTGGGGAATTCTGGGAGTGGAAGTCCACCCAACTTTAATCAAGCAGCCTGGGGAATTCTGGGAGTGGAGATCCACCCATTTTAAATCACACTGGCTATGGAATTCTGTGAGTGGAAGTCCAATTAACTTAAATCACTCTATCTGAGGAATTCTGGGACTGGAAGTCCATCTATCTTACATCATTGTGAATGGGGAATTCTGGGAGTGGAAGTCCACCCATCTTACATCATTGTGAATGGGAATTGTGGGAGTGGAAGTCTACCAATTTAAATCATTCTGAATGGGGAATTCTGGGAGTGGAAGCCCAGCCATCTTAAATCATTGTGAATGGGGAATTCTGGGAGTGGAAGTCCACCCAACTTAAATCAATCTTTCTGGCGAATTCTGGGAGTAAAAGTCCACCCAACTTAAATCGATCAGCCTGGG
>NW_020719299.1:0-14584 GCF_900518725.1 Notechis scutatus
TATACAAAGGGATGGAATTGTTCCCACCCCCCAAAGTTCAAAAGATTCTTCCAATTAAAAGTTCTGGATATGGTCATGTGGGCATCTTCAGGTGGTGATGAGGCCTCTGTCCGTTGACCTTGACATATTTTGATAAAGATTTGCTGTTGCGCAGAGAAAAGAAAGGCTAAGCAAGGAATAGAAACTTAAGAGCCGGAATTTATACTCCCCCCACCACTCCTCATTTATACAACACAAGAATGTAACACCTCCAGCTCTCTTCCCAGACACAACCCCTCCCCCCGTTACTTATGGCAGCCGAAAGATGCAAAACAGTAGAAAAGATCTTGAAGGCTGACAGTTGGAAGAGACCTTGAGGTCTTCTATTCCAACCCCCTGCTTAAGCAGGAAACCTTACAGCACTTCAGACAAATGGCAATCCAACATCTTTATAAAAACTTCCAGTGTTGGAGTATTCACAACCTCTGGAGACAAGTTCTTCCACTGATTAATTCATCTAACTGTCAGGAAATTTCTCCTTAGATCGAAGTTGCTTCTCTCCTCATCTACTCTTAGATTGTATTTTTGTAAGCAGACATTGGGAATAGATTTGGTCATTCAGTGTTGGTCAGCATTCAGTTTTGGTCGCTACAATGTAAAAAAGATGTTGAGACTCTAGAAAGAGTGCAGAGAAGAGCAACCAAGATGATTAGGGGACTGGAGGATGTCCACAGATAACACACACTGGGAAGGATACCAAACTCTGAGAGGAACTATAAAGTCGAGATATTCCCACACTTTGTTTCGAGCGTTTGCCAGTACACAGGTCCAAACTCTTATTCAGTTGTCACACCTGCAGCCCATGAAGAGGATCAAGGGCCTATCCTCCTGAAGAAATCACATCTCACCCTTATCCTCTCCTTGCTGCATGCCCTAGAATGGATAGCGGATGGGCCTGGGTCCTCCTCTGACTGCTCAGCCAGTGTCTCCCTTCCCCAGCCTCCTCCACAACCTCCAAAGCTACACTTCCACTCCCTGTCAGATGTTCCTTAGAGTCAGTCTCCGCTAGGGGCATGACAAGGTGGGTGAATTTGTGTGCCATGACAGAGGGATAAAGATTGAAAAATGACTGAAAGAATTTGGAGATGTGCTAAGAGGTCTATAGGGGGCATGCATAAGTGCACCAATGTTCCTAACGTCCCGTCCTATTGTTTCTTTTATTTTTCTTATATGTATCCATGTGTTCATAACTATGTTTATACTTATACCTATTATCTTAGCAATTGACAAATAAAATAAAATAAAATGCAATATAATAAAAAGTCTATCTGCACTAGGAATTAACAACAAGAGACACAAACTTGTTTTTCTCATCCTGGTGTGTAAAAAAAAAAAATCTACTGCTAAGTGGATAGGAGAATTCATTTCCTTTGCAATTATCAGAAGAGAAATTCTAAATGTATACCTCTGGATTTCTGTCCCCCAAATTATTCCTGCTTTGAAAATATGTTCCAAGTTCTTCCACTAGGGTTCCACTAGGGGCAGGATCTGTCAAATTACCTTGCCTCGTCTTGAAATGAATCATTCTTTGGCTTTGTTGAGACTCAGCTGTTCTCATTATTGATTTTATTTATAAAAACTATTGGGGTTTCCTATTTTGCGAAGTCCACAGGCTCTAATACACCTTGTTTAATTAATTTGTCAAGCTCCATGTCTAATTTGGGGCGGATTGCAAAAGGTACCCTTCGAGGCTTTAAATGGATTGGTACTGCCTGAGGGTCCAAGTTGAAAGATATTGGGGTTCCTGAATAACAGCCCAGCCCCTCGCTGAACACATCAGCATAGTCATTAAACAAGGTGTCCACTTCAGAATTTGTAATAGAGTGGATTCCGCTTATATGGAGGCCAAGGGCAGGGAACCAGTCTAACCCCAACAGGCTAGGGAGTGCACCATCCACTACCACTAAAGGCAAGTGACCTTTAAAATTTTGAAATTGTAAAAAAACTTGCCTTTTCCGAGGACTGGGTTGGTTCTGCCTTGGTAGTTGCGTAGGGTTAACTGGCAGCCGAGAAGCTTCTTCTTAGCCATTCTGGGAAGTAGCTTTTTCAAGGTGCTCCAGGAGATGATGGACAGTGCTTAGCCTGTGTCAACCTCCATCCTGCAAGGTTTTCCTTCTATAGAAACAAAAAACACTAATTTTGTTAGAGCCTTTGTTAGTCAGCTTGGCTTGATAGCAGGTAAAACAGTCTTCAACTTGTTTTTGGAAATGTTGGGTTGTCTGAGGCTTTTGGGCAAATGTCTTTCCTGCTTGACAGATCCTGGCTAAATGACCCTTCCTTTGGCCTTTTAGACAAATGGCATTCCTGAACTTGCAGGATGCCCTGAGGTGGTTTCCCCCACAGCTTAGACCAATGGGCTGATGCCGTGGAGGTAGAATGGGGTTTGGCCTATTTTCCCCTTGACTGGTTTTTTGCTGCCTGAGGTGATTTACATCATTAGCCCCTTCAGAGCCTTCTTCTGAGGAGGCTTCATCGTAATGGATGGCTGAGCTGCCCTGGCTAATTGGATTTCCCTGAATTTCTGCTGCTGAAAGTGGAGATAGTTCAGCAGCTTGAGACTCTTCAATAGCTATTTTAAGGGTTAAATCTCTTTTAGCCAATAGACATCTTTGTAGCCTTAAATCCCTGACTCCACAAACTAGTTGGTCTAATAGCATGTCTTCCAGATAGTCTCTAAACCCACAATGCAAGGCGGCTGTTCATAGGGCAGCCATGTACCCACTAATAGTTTCTCCCTCAGTCTGAATCTGTCTCCTAAAAGCACGATGCCTGGCAATTTGGGATGGCTTAGGGGAATAGTGGTTGGAAAGAATTTCCTGCAATTCTTCCCATGGAACAGTCTTAACTGAACGTGGAGCCAATAATGCTGTAGCAGTGTCAAACACTGTGGCTCCGCAAAAACTTAAAAAGTAGGATTTTCTCCTATGGTCGGAAATGTCAGCAAAGTCTATGGCATCTAGAAAACAGTCAAATCGGTTTCTGTAGGACTCCCATGTTTCCACTGTCAGTCTGAAAGGCGGGAATGCAGGGTTCGGTGTCATCTCGATTCAGCGGTGCCATATCTTTCAAGGAAAGTTGAAAGTAGCTCTTAAATGACAATCAGCTCGGTAGAGACTTCGGCTCTTTTTGTAGTGACTTCGCTCAGCGATTCTTTGACCGGTTGCCTCTTATAGGGATTCCATCCTCGTCGCCAGTGTTGTAGAGTGGCGGAATAACCTGAGGCAAACTCGGAGCGAACTTCAGCTGTTACTTTATTGAGACAATAAAGGGTTTCCGCGGCTGCCACGCTAACAAGGCAGCCAGCTGGCGGACAACAGCTGATGCCATTTGACAGTTCCCTTTTATAGCTGGCTGTCAAACAGCATCAGCCAATAGGAGCGGTCCATGTTCCCGCTGGAAACACAGTCTGGAGTGAAGACTTCGGCTTAGTCCATTGCGAATGCCACAGTCCCCCAAATTATTCCTGCTTTGAAAATATGTTCCAAGTTCTTCCACTAGGGGCAGGATCTGTCAAATTACCTAGCCTTGTCTTGAAATGAATCATTCTTTGGCTTTGTTGCGACTCGGCTGTCCTCACTTTTCTCTTTGCTCCTGCCTGCAATTCCACTTCTGCATGAATCTTGATTTCTCATTTAGGAAGGACAAGAATGACTGGGCTGCCTCTCCTGCTTCTGCTCTTCTGCCTCTTTACTCCAACTACTGCTAAGAGGAGGCAAACCGTATGTGTGTTGAGGAATTTGTTTGAGTCTAAAGGAACACAGCACTATTACAGACCCGGTGATCTCATTATTGGTGGGAATTTACCCTTGGGAACTCTTTTTTTTTATATATATATAAATTTTTATTCGTTTTTAAAACAAACATAAACAAACAAAACATAAAAACATCAGGCCATCTTCCATATATGTACATACAGTGTGTCGGTTTGTTTACAAATTGTTTTGTGCTTCCATTTCGTAGTCTTCAATTACAATTACATTGTATATGATCTCGTATTTTCAATCCAATATTAAATACATTGGTATCATTATTAATCAATCATTTGACTATACTTTTATTCATTCATGCTTTAGGAAATAATCATATTTTACTTAATTTGTTTTGTGGCAATTCATATTATCACCCCAAATCTATCCTAAAATCATTTTCTAGATATAATAAGAAAAGAATACATCTTTATATATTTAGTATTTTCTAAAAGTCTACATATTTCGTTACTATACTTTATTGTCTAACCATTGATAGAAAAGATCCCAAACTTTATAAATTTGTTTATCATCCTGTTCTCTAATTTCAAATGTCAATCTGCTCATTTCAGCACATTCCAATATTTTCTTAATAATTTCCTCCTGTGATGCTATTTTCTCATTTTTCCAGTTTTTAGCAAATACAATCCTAGCCGCTGTTAATACATTTACAATCAGGTATTTCAAATCTTTACTATATATTTCAGGTAAAATTCCCAATAAAAATATCTCTGGTTTCAAATCTATATGTTTTTTTGTCATTTTTTCCAACCACGTGTGGATTTTAGTCCAGTATTTTTTAGCATCTGCACAAGTCCACCACATATGGTAATATGAGCCAGGTGTCTGATGACATTTCCAACATTTTTTGGATTTATTCTTGAACATTCTTGCTATTCTTGTCGGGGGGAAATGCCACATGTAAAACATCTTATACAAATTTTCTTTATATGCTATTGACATTGTCATTTTATAATTTTGAGACCACAATTTTTGCCATTTCTCTAGATCAATCCCATATCCAAAATTCTTCCCACAAGCAATCATAGTTTCTTTAACTTGTTCTTCCTCTAGTTTAATTTCTAATAAATATCCATACAATTTTTAGTCACCTTTTCATCATTGCCTGTCAAAATCTTATCTAAATCAGTCAGTTTATCATAGAAACCTTCTGTTTTAGAATCTTTATCATACCTTGAATGTATTTGCGCATATGAAAACCAATTCATCTTTATACCTTGTTCCTCTGGTTTTTGTATAGATTTAAGTTCACCCTTTTCATTCAATATTTCACCATATCTGTTTGTTCCTTTTTGTATGTTATAGGATAGGAAAATGCTTCTATAGTCGATAACCAGACTGGAATTTTCAAATAACATTGTCTTTTAATCTTCTCCCAATTTAACCACAGAGACTCCCGTATATAATGTCTTCTAAAGTACCCCTGTGTTTTAGTTCCTTTATACCATAGAAAAGCATGCCACCCCAACAACAGATCATGACCTTCTAATGTCAACAATCTAGTATTTATTAATGTTATCCATTCCTTAACCCACATCAAATTTGTAGCTTGGTAATATAACTCCCAATTAGGCAAACCAAATCCTCCTCTAATTCTAGCATCTTGCAAAAGTTTTAACTTTATTCTCGCTTTCTTACCTTGCCATATATATTTCAACACAATTTTATTTAAATCTTCAAAATAGTCTTTTCCAAGCCTAATTGGAATTGTTTGAAACAAATATAAAATTCTGGGTAATATATTCATCTTGATTGTTGATATTCTCCTATTAATGACAGTTGTAAATTTTCCCATTTCGCCAAATCTAGCGCTATCTGCTGTTTAAGTTTGATATAATTATTATCTTTTAGTGTACTGCATTTGCTGTCAAGTATATCCCCAAGTACTTGATCTTATTCGTGACCAGAATTTTCAATAGGTCTGCCAGTTCTTCCTTTTGTCTTGATATCGTATTCTTTGTCAAGATCTTTGTCTTATCTTTATTTATTTTCAAACCAGCCACCTTTCCATATGTCTCTATCTTTTCTATCAATTTTGATGCTGTTTCTAATGGGTCTTCTAAAATAAAAACCAGATCATCTGCAAATGCTTGCAAGTTAAATTCTTCCTTTTTAATTTTCATCCCTTTTATATTCTTTTCATCTCTAATATTTCTATTTAACACTTCTAAAGTTAACACAAACAACAGAGGTGATAGTGGGCACCCTTGTCTTGTTCGTTTTCTTATATCAATAGACTCTGTCAGTTCTCCCTCTATCATTACCTTTGCCGTTTGCTTATGATATATAGCTTCTATTGCTTGAATAAATTTTCTAGCAAAGCCCATCTGTTGCAGCAGTAACAACATGAATCGCCAATTCCCATTATCAAATGCCTTCTGTGCATCTAGAAATATCAAAGCCATTTATTTTTCAGGATGTGGCCCGTAGTATTCCAAAGTGTCCAAGATTACTCTCATGTTGTCTTTAATTTGTCTCTTTGGCTGAAATCCATTTTGATCAGGATGGATAAAATTATTTAAGTATTTTTTAAGTTTTTCTGCCAATATTGAAGCAAAAATTTTCTAATCTGCGTTTAATAGGGAAATAGGTTTATAGTTCTTGATTTGTAATGGATCGGCCTCCTCTTTTGGAACAAGTGTTAATATAGGCTTCTGACCATGATTTAAGTATCCTCTTCTTTAACATAACTTCATTCATAACTTCTAGCAATGGAAGATTCAACAATTCTTGTAATGTTTTGTAAAATTTTGCCGGAAGTCCATCTGGGCCTGGTGCCTTTCCATTATTTTGCTTCTTAAGTGCTTCAGTTAACTCCATCATTGTTATATTGCTTTCTAACATTGTTTCAATCTCTTTAGGTATCTGGGGTAACTTAGCATTCTGTAGGTACTGTTTGAGTCTTTCCTCATCAATATTCTCTTGTGTGTATAGCTTCCCATAATAGTCTCGAATGATTTCATTCTTCTCTTTACTACCATAGCAAACTTGGCCTTGATCATCTATTAATTGCAATATTTTCCTTGATTCTTTCTCCTTTCTCAATTTATATGCTAACCATCTACCTGGTTTATTTGCATCTTCAAATTAATTCTGTTTAGCACCTCTAATTTTCTGTGCTAATTCTTCTTTTTCTATTAGACCCATTTTATGTTTGGTTATATCCATTTTTAACTTAATGTCCTTTTTTGTGGCATTTTATGTAGCTCTTTTTCAAGTCCTTTATACTCATCCTTTAATGCCTTAGAGGCTAATCTTTTCATGGTATTTCTTTTCCTTGTATAGTCTATTATCAAGCCTCTGGCATATGCCTTCATTGTATCCCATACATTCTGGGTTGATGTATCTTCTTTTTTGTTTTCTCTAAAGAAGAAAGCCAATTCTTTCTCCATCCACTGTGTGAAGTCTTTTTCCTTTAAAGTAGTATTATTTAGCGTCCATCTAGATCTTCTTTGTCCTTTCCATTTAATTGTCATTGGATTGTGATCTGCCCAAGTACTTGTTTCAATATTTATTTATTGAATATTAGTTAACAATTCTGTTGACATCCATATCATATCTATTCTGGACCATGATAAGTGTCTATTTGAGTAGAAGGTGTATTGTTTAGTTTTAGCATTTCTTTCTCTCCATGTATCTTTTAAGTTTATTTCATCTACCATATTAAAAAAAGATTTAGGAAAGTCTTTCTGTTTTGCTTTATTGTTTTCTGTGCTGTATAGTCCAGTTTGTTGTCTACAATTCCATTAAAATCTCCCATCATAACTATATTAGCATAGTCCAGTTCAATTATTTTCATATGTAATTTTTTATAAAATTCTTCTTGTTTGTCATTCGGGGCATAGATCAGGAGTGTTTTTGTATTATTATCCATTATTTCCACCATTAGTATTCTTTTTTCCCCCCCCCGAAAACAATTTTATTGATTTTCTACAAACAAACAAGACAAACATAACATTAAAACATCAACTCTCTTATGTACGTACAGTGTGTCAGTTGGTTCATCGATTTTGTGCATTCATTTCGTAGTCTCAATTGCAGTTATATTACATAACAACTCATATTGTCAATCCAAACTTATATATCCTAATATCGCTATTAATAAATCATTTGACTATACTTTTAATCATTCATGCTTTATGAGAGAACAATACTTTAAACAGTTTATTCTATAACAAATCATATAATCATACCAAATCTATCCTAAAAACACTTTATAGATATAATGTCAAATAACATAGGCAAAAGAAAAAATAAAAGTATTCCTTGCTATCTAACTTTCTAAATATTCTATTATCGTATTTTGTCATCTAGCCACTGATAAAAAAGATCCCAAATTTCATAAAATTGTTTATCCTCTTGCTCTCTAATTTCAAATGTCAATCTACTCATATCAGCACATTCCAATATTTTCTTAATAATTTCTTCCTGTGATGGTATTTTCTCATTCTTCCAGTTTTTAGCAAATGCAATCCTAGCCGCTGTTAACACATTTACAATCAGGTATTTCAAATCTTTACTATATGTATCTGGTAAGATTCCCAATAAAAAGAACTCCGGTTTCAAATCTACACGTTTTTTTGTCATTTTTTCCAACCACATGCGAATTTTAGTCCAATATTTTTTAGCGTCCTCACAAGTCCACCACATATGGTAATATGAGCCAGGTATCTGATGACATTTCCAGCATTTTTCAGATTTGTTCTTGAACATTCTTGCTATTCTTGTCGGGGGAAAGTGCCACCTGTAAAACATCTTATACAAATTTTCCTTATATGCTGTTGACATTGTCATTTTATAATTTTGAGACCACAATTTTTGCCATTTCTCTAAATCAATCCCATATCCAAAATTCTTCCCCCAAACAATCATAGTTTCTTTAACTTGTTCTTCTTCTAATTTAATTCCCAGTAAGTAACCATATAATTTTTTAATCACCTTCTCATCAGTACCCATCAAAATCTTATCTAGATCAGTCTGTTTATCATAGAATCCCTCTGTTTTAGAATCTTCATCATACCTTGAATGTATTTGCGCATATGCGAATACCATTAGTATTCTTCCGTCATCATCAGTATAAATCAATTTTGCTGGAATGGTCTCTTTAATATATAAAACCACTCCTCTTTTCTTGCATTGTGTCAAAGAGGTAAATATTTTCCCTAGTTTTGGCTGTATCAACAATTGTTCATATTGCTTTTTAATATGTACTTCTTGTAGGCTGATTATATCAAATTGTAATTTCTCTAATTTATGGAAAGTTTTCCTTCTTTTAACGGCTGAATTAAGTCCATTTATATTAATTGTAATCAATTTTTTCTCTTCCATGGTTATATTTTATAATTAGGTTTGGCAGCTCTCGTGGATCTTGGTTCACATTGTTCTTTGGCTTCCTCCTTTCCACCTACTGCACCTTCCTCTTTTTCAGTCGTCATTTGGCAGTCCTCTTGGAATTCAATTAGTGAAATTTCTTTTTCTGCCTCTTCCTCTTTCCCTCTGAAAAATTCTGTATAAAATAATTCAGCTTTCTCAATTGAATCAATTCTGTATCTCTGTTCTTGCCATGTGAACATTAAACCTTCTGGAATCAGCCATCTATAATTTACCTCTTTTTAAAGTAGCAATTTGGTCAAGAATCGGTATTCTCTTCTCATCTCTCTCACTCTTCTGGGTACTTGTTTCAAAACCACAATCTACTTATCTTTATATTTCAATGTTTCTCTCTTGCCATTTGCAATATTTGCGTTTTAATGGCTTTCTTTGTAAATCTGATGTGAACTTCTCTTGGTAGGCTATTTCTCATTTCATATCTTGTGAAGACTCGATAAACCTCATCTATTCCATCCATCATCTTCTCTTCAGTTATTTCCAAAGCTTCAGCCAATATTTCTATCATTATCTCAGCTAGATTTTGTCCTTTTTCTTCCTCTATGTTTTGGAATCTGAGATAAAATTCTAATCTGTCCATCTTCCATCTCAGCATACCACTTTTATCTTGTTCAAACACAGTTAATCTGGTATCAATGTCTCCAATCTTCTTATCTCTTTGTTTATCTTCTTCAATTTTTAATAGTCTCTCATCATCAGTTTTCCCTGTTCTTTGTTCGATGTTCTCTATTCTCTTTTCAATATTCTCTGATCTTGTTGGAATGTTTTGAATTCCTTGCATAATCATCTGCAGGGTCACTTTTTCTTTTTCTTGTTCTTTCTCTTGCCTTAACATTGTTTGTATTGAACATTGTCCTCCAGATGGTGGAGAGGAGGAAGTAGAAGTTGAAGAACCAGTAGCTGTTAATTTCCTACTCATTTCAAACAATTCAAAATCTTCAGGTTCTTCTAGACCTTAATCCAATTGTGAAGTAACCAATTGCGATTCCAAATAAAAATAGTAGGGAAAAGGAAGCCAAATAGTAATAATAATAAAAAAAGAAAAAAAAGAGAATTTCTTCAGGTTCTTGTAAACCTTAATCCAATTAGTTTAGTCGATTAGTTAGATAACAATGAAAATTCAAAAATGAAGGGAAAAAACATAAACATACACAAAGGAGAAAAAATTGTAAAATCCTAAAAAAGATGGAAAAGTGAAAAATAAAAAGCTAAAAAAAAGAAAAAAATCTTCAGGTTTTTCAACACCTTAATCCAATTAAGAGGTCTCAAATATAAAAGGCTGCATAAGAGAAAAAAACAGGAAGAAAAAAAGAAAGAAAAAAACAGCATTGGAGGTAGATGGAAAAACAAAAGTACCAGAAAGGCAAAAAGAGAAAAAGAAAAAAAGGCTACTCCCTTAAAAAGAAAAGGAAGGGAATCATTAATACTAAAACTTTTCTTTTAAAATAAAAAACAAAGGTAAAAAATTAACTTCCAAGACAAGCATAAAGAAAAAAAAAGCAAAGACAAGCTCCAAAGAACTAAAAGTCCAAATAGCTATTTCAAAAAGTAAACTGTTGAGGAGGGGTAGCACAGCTTAGGAAAAATCAATAAAACACACTGCACTTTGTTTAGTTATCCAAGGCTCTTGTTATAACACTCTTCTCCAGAAACTTATAAGCTTTTCTTTTCCTATAAACTTCAACACCAGACTCCAGCTGTTGATAGAAACCCAGAAGAGCACCTGCAATAATACTCTCCCATGCTCTTTCCTCTATCTTATCAAATAGCAATGTCCTTGGAAAAAAAGCCTCAGTTTCTCAGCTTTGTCTGGTCACAGGAGAAATATAATATTTCCAAGCCTCTAGTTGGCAGTGTTACAAAGTTTCTTTGCTTTCACTTTCCCCCTTCTTTTCCAAGCAAAATGCAATAAGAATTAATAAAAAAAGAAAAAGATATTTTAAAAAAGAAATAACTAAAAGGGAGTCTCTAGCCTGAAATGGTTACAAAATCAAAAAGGAGAAAAGAAAAATAGATGGAAAAGAAAAAACCAGTCCAGTTTCAAAATATAAGATCATGTATAGAAAATCCAGCAATGAGAAAAAAAAAATTACTTTGACATTCCTGTTTAAAATCACCGCTTAATCACTTCTGTCAAAACTTTTACAAATTCTTTCTTTTCTTTAGGGTGTCCTTTCAGAACTTAGAATAAAGAAAAAGTTCTCACCAAACCGGCACACTCTCTCTTTCTGTTCTCTTCCATTTTGGAGCTGTCCCAACTTCAGCAGCTTTTTGGAGCTGTCCCAACTTCAGCAACGTCTTTGCCGCTGGCAAGAAGAGCTTCTCCTGGATCTACCAAGGACTTTGTGGTGTCCCTGGGATCGACAGGATACGCTCTTCACTTTCACTGTCTCTTCGGGATGGTTTAGATCCGATAGGATCGTCCAGGAGCAAAGATATCGGCAGCAATCTCGGACCTCCAAGATCACATGCCGTATCGTCGCGACGCCAGCTCCGCCTTCCACCCTTGGTAACTCTAATGTACTCCAGAATCCCATATTTTCAGAAGGAACCATTCTGGCTTAGTTTTAGTATGTTGTAAGTTTCACCTGGCATGGAAACATGCATTAATTTTTTACTGTGTTTTGGATTCAGGGATTCCTTTCAAAAACCCTTGTCCTACTATTCTAATATTCTACTGCAGTTCTTGTCTTTAATCATAAAACAGGCTAGAATTGTCAATCATTCTAGAAATCAATATCAGGAAGATGATAGAGCACATAAAAAGTGAGAAAGGAACAACAAATTTGAAACTGTGCTGGCCTAAAAAAAGTTAACATAATGTTCATTTAGAAAGAAAAACATAGTAAAAATCTCAAAGAAAAGCTTAATAATTTGTCATTTCATGGTTGTGTAATAAGACCAGTTTTGTATTGTGGTGGCCAGTGCTGGCAATCAAAATACAAAAAAGATTTGGAGACTCTGGAAAGCATGCAGGGAAGAGCCACAAAGATGATTAGGGGACTGGAGGCTAAATGTATTAAAGGACAGATACAGGTGTTGGGTTGTGTCTAGTCTAAGGAAAGAGGGAATAAGGGGACATGATTGCACTGTTCTAATATTTGAGGGGCTCCTACAAAGACAAAGAGGTCAAACTATTTTCCAAAGCACCAAGTTGGGAGACAATAATTGGAAACTAAAAAGGAGAGAAGCGAAGTAGAACTAAGGTGAAATTTCCTAATGGCGAGAGCAGTTAATCAATGGCACAGCTTGCCTTTCTCCTTTGTCACTAAACCATACAATTTGAATCAAAAGGCATCTATGGGGGGGGGGGGGAAAGCTCAATGAAACCAGAGACTTGCTATTGCAAACAAAATCAAAAATAGGCAAATTTAAACCACACACATACACATATTTCTCTGTTATGTTCCCAATGTTTTCTTTACTATAGAACCATAAGCACGAAATATCAGCAGTTCTTTGCCTTAGATTTTGCTATCACAGAGATCAACAAAGATTTGGTTCTCCTCCCCAACATCACACTTGGCTTCCAGATTTGTGACAATTTTCAGATGGAGAGGGAGATTTCCTTAATCAGCCACTCCTTTCTCTCCACAAGAGGCCAAATGGTTTCAGGTTATAAATGCGACAGTCAGGGCCCTCTGGTCTCTGTCATTGGAGGTGATAACCCCAAATCCTCAAGGCGGATGGCCTCCACCTTCAGCATCTACAAGGTTCCACAGGTAAGAGGGTTCCATTGGTTACAATAAAGAGTAGACAAATAACAGAAACACACTCAGAAGTCAAGGATGAAAATTAAATTGTTCAAGGGGATATTCTAATTTCAATTCATTTTTTTATCTTATGTTTCAATATATGTTTTTAGATAAACCCCAAAGAAACAGATAATGAAATAATTCTGAAATACTGTATTTGTCGAGAAGAATGAATTTCTAACTTTTGTAAAAGTTTAGCCACCATTTCACTACAGTTTATTTACTGCATCAAGTTTACAATTTCTTGGCTTCTAAGATCTCGCAACCAGACAAAAAAGAATAGAATAGAATACTTTTATTGTGATTGCATTTAAAATACAATGAAATTTGAAAGCTACTCCAGCACAATGCCCCACACACCACATCACGATCACACTACACAGTATTTAAAAATTAAAATAATTAAAATAATAATAATAATAATTAAAAACCTAGTCTAAAACCTATTTAAAACATATATTGTTAGAAAATTTAAAAATGTCACTTTATACATAGAACGAAATCACAAATGTACTGTTTGATTCAAGACAACTATTGCCTTGGAAAAGAAACTTTTTCTCAGTCTATTAGTGCTCATTTTAAGACACCTATAACATCTCCCTGATGGTAACAGTTCGAAATATGAACATACAGGATGAGAACAGTCTATGGAGATTTTTAGTGCTCTAGAGAGGAGTCTGGTCTTCACAATCTCTTCCAAAGAAAAAAGAGAGCAACCAATGATTTTTTTGTGCTGTGTTTATAACTCTCTGGAGCATCTTCTTATCCACTGCAGAGCATCCAGCATACCACACCATTATACACTATGCCAAAATGCTCTTGATGGTAGAACGGTAAAAAGTAACCAGCCACTTCTCACCCAGACCACTCTTTTTCAGCAGCCTCAGAAAGTACAGGCACTGTTGGGACTTCTTTGCAGTGGCCATAGTGTGGACCAAACAAGTAAGATTGTCAGAAATATGAGTTCCTAGAAATTTAAAACTATGAAGTCTTTCCACAAAATCTCCATTGATATATAGTGGGAGAGGCTCTGCTTTGCACCATCTGAAGTCTATAATCAATTCTTTAGTCTTTTTGATGATCAGGGCAAGGTTACGACTCTTGCACCACAAGATCAGTCTGAGAACCTCTGACCTATAGGCCATTTCATCTTCTATTGATATGAGTCCCACCAATGTGGTGTCATCTGCAAATTTTATTACAGAATTAGTGGGACAAGAGGGAGTGCAGTCATAGGTGTAGAGTGAATACAAAAGGGCGCTCAGCACATAACCCTGTGGAGTTAGAGTGGAGGAAAAATAGCTGTCAATCCTAACAGTTTGGGGTCTGTTAGTAAGAAAGTCCTTTATCCAATAGCAGATGTGAGAGGATAGGCCCATTTCCAGCAACTTCTTAATCAGTATATCTGGAATGATGGTATTAAAAGCTGAGCTGTAATCAACAAAAAGGATCCTTACATAGCTCCCACTATGCTCCAAATATGTCACTGGTAACTCTTCCCTAGGAAGAGAAGAATAAGCTTACTGTAATCAATGTGAGTCTGCCTGACTGGTAGGAAAAAACTGCATGTAATGTTACCCACTAAATGCCACATGAAACTTTACTTTGTATATGAAAGAGGAATCTCCCTTTCTC
>NW_020719300.1:0-13912 GCF_900518725.1 Notechis scutatus
TTATTATTATTATTATTATTATTATTATTATTATTATTATTATTATTTGTAAATGCTTCTAAGTTCAATATCTTAATTTCCTTCACTTACAGCCTTCACCTCAGTTAGTCTAGAATAGAATAAAGTTCTCCTCAGAATCAGTTAAAGGTCTATTGAGCAAATAGTGTCTGCTATTTTGTTGCAATGACTTCAGAGATTCAGTGTATGTCGTCTGGCGCCGCATTTCCCTTTCTTCAGCAGCCTTGCTCCTCTTTGGGTTTTTAACCTAGGAAGTCTATCAATATAACAGTCCACTCAAGACTTCAAAATTTTCCATCGCTTTCCGATTCTTTCCAACAATTTCTTCTTAACTTCGTAGTCTTCTCCTTTCAATCACTATAATCCACACTTTCACTTCCGTCTGCCGAGCCTCTCCACCCACGCTGGTCAAACTTTCGCTTTTTTAGCCGCTTTTCTTTCAGGCTTCCGACAGATAGTAGCACAAAAAATCACTTGCCGATCTCACTCTCCACCATTAAGCTCTTCCTGCCACCTCTTTCTCCACCAATCTTACGAACTGTCACTTACTCGCTTTTCGCATCGGAGGCAATCCAGACTTTGGAGCCACCATTGACAGGCGGCTGGCTCTTGCACGCTGGGCTCTGGGGGTCTTCTCTTCACTGTCAGGGGGTTGCCTTCCCCCACACTGCAACCCGAGATTCCCCCACACCGACACGAATCTCTCCGGGATTCGGGTATCCTCTAGGGATCGCACCAAGCGCAAGAAGAGATAAGCTGAAACCGCAGACAGGCTTCTGCACCTCTACACGTCCTTATCTTGCCACCGGAAGTCCGACCTATAACCTTTTTAATGGGATATTTTCCTTTTGTCTCACTATCATATTTGCTCCCATGAAAATTCCTTCCATCCTCCCTGCTCCGTATATTACAGCTGATAAAATAATCCATTGAAAGACCAGTCGCTTTGTCAGTTTTCTTGCATGGATCATTCCTGTTAGGAATGTAAGTCACCTAACAGTTATTTGGGTTGGAAATACAGAATATAAACCAGGATAGACATTTTAATACTGTATCTTTAAGAGAATACTAAAACTGTAATTGGGTGTGGTTCCGCAAATGGCCATAAGATGGAGCCAGAAACCTGGGTTGTTTAGTCTCAGTGAGTGTGTGAGTCTCCTTCTGTTCCTTCTGTTGGAGAGAGTTGCCGTTCCTCCTAATGACTGTTACTGATCGTTGATGTAAGTCTGTTACTGAACTGTTTTTGATACTGGACTTTGATATTTGGATTATCCCTGAACTGAACACTGACTGCTTTACCTGTGAATGACTTGGACTGCTTGTTTTGGACTTTGCTTAAACGTTTATTGGAAGTAAAAACCTACATTTACTGTACAGTGTATCTGTGTGCTGTGTGTGTGTTATTCTTCACTACTCTCACTACGTCTCCCTGTATGCACTCATTCTCCTAACGGGGAATTACCTCAACAATTCCTAGTAATTCATAGTGATGAAGAAAAGAGATTTAGTAGTTAGAACCTAATAATTGCCATAGAGCAGGGGTGTCAAACTCAATTTCATTGAGGGACGGATCAGCACTGTGGTTATCCTCAGGGGGGAGGAGGGATGTGGCTGGGATGGTTGCGGCAGACTGGGCGTGGCCCGGGGGCATGGCCACCTTGATGTCTCTCATGTGGGGGATGCTGTGGGGCCCAGACAGAGTTGGGGAGGGAATCCAGGGGTCTCCGGCGGGTGGGGCAGTGGGTGGGAGGCTCGTCCCATGTGATGAGGTGCAGTAAGGCAGGGGGCGGGATGGCTGCAGCCAGAAACCATCGGCCACTGCATGCTCATCACCCTTTGTGCATGGGGGCTGATGGTTTCTGGCTGCAATCACAGCCTGCTGGCCCCTCAGCGGGTGCACTCTGCAACTCCACAGCCCACTGCCACCACCGGAAATGGTGTGATACAGTCCATGAAGGATTCATTGCTTGCTGATGCAGGCATGAGTAAAGTATACTGGGGGGAAGCCATGAAGACAGCAAATTATATAATTAACAGGATATGGAGTGTGGCAATAAAGGAAACGCCATATTTCTTGTTGCATGGAAGGAAACCCTCCTTGGCTCATCTAAGCACATTTGGCAGTTATGTCTGGGTGCATATTCCAAAAGGCACCAGGAGAAAAGGACAAAAAATGGTCAGGAAGCTTAGGTTTGTTGGGTATGAGCCAGGTTCCAAAGGATATAGGTTTACAGATGGAACTAGAAAGGTAGTGATTTTAAGGTCTTCTAGTTTTGCGGAGCAGAATAATTGGAATAGGGTGCATGCTAATTATGAGGTGTTCATGCCAATGAATAGCACAAGTTTAACGGAAGGCAGCTTGATAAAAGAGAGACAAGAAAAAGAGTTAGAAGTAGCTATAGAAGAGGATAGACCTATGATAAAAAGTGAAAGCACAAAAATGCAGGAACAGATAATACCAAGGAGATCTGAAAGGAGTAATAAAGGTATACCTCCTGAATGGTTCACTGCAAATGAGGTTAGAGTATATAGTATTAGGTATGAACCACAAAATTACCAGGAGATTTTGTCATTGCCTAAGGTAGAACAAGAAAAATGGAAGGATGCTATGGACAGGGAAATGGAATCTATGGATATGCATCAGGTTTTTACTCCCATGAGATTACCAGAAGGACAAAAGGCAGTAAGGTGCAAATGGGTATATAAAAAGAAGGTGTTACACAATAATGAACTGCAGTATAAGGCATGGTTAGTTGCACAGGGATTCACGCAAAGAAAAAATGTTCATTATGACAAAGTGTTTGCACCAACTGTAAGAAGTGAGACCATTAGTCTAGCATTAGTTATAGCAGCTTCATATAAATATATATCACTTTGATATTTCTACTGCATATTGAACACAGAATTGGCAGAGGGGATATATATGGCTCAAGCTCCAGGTTATGAAAGTGTGAAGCCTGGATATGTATATTAATTGAATAAAGCTATATACGGATTAAAACAGTCAGCCAGAAACTGGAATCAATGCTTGGATACCACTCTCAGGAACTTAGGATTTAGGAGCAGCAAAGCAGATCGAAGTTTATATACGGCACAGTATGAGGGAGCAGAGTGTTTCTTTTTCTCCCTCTTTCTCCCTTTCTCCCCCTCCCTTTCTCCCTCTCTCCCTTTCTCCCCCCTCTCTCTGTCTGTCTCTCTTTCTCCCTTTCTCCCTCTTTCTCTCTCTCTCTCCCTCTTTCTCCCCCCTCTGTCTCTGTCTCTCTTTCTCTTTCTCCCTTTCTCCCTCTTTCTCTCTCCCTTTCTCCCTCTTTCTCTCTTTGTCTGCCTTGATCCCTCTTTCTCCCTTTCTCCCCCCTCTCTCTGTGTCTCTCTTTCTCCCTTTCTCCCTCTCTCTCCCTCTCTCTCTCCTCCCTCGCTTTCTTTTTCTCCCTCTTTCTTTCATCTCTCTCTCTCTTTCTCCCTATCTTTCTCTCTGTGTCTCTCTTTCTCCCTTTCTCCCTCTCTTTCTCTCTCTTTCTTCCAGTTCTCTGGCTACACACACTGTTGCCTGGAGATGAACCGAGGGGGGAGGAGGGCGAAGCCTTCTGTAGCCCTGCCCACACGGCTCCTGAACTGACACCTGTGACAGAGGGAGACCGAGAGTAGGAAGACGAGCTTTGGATTGCGGCAGGCATTAAAGTACCCGGCAGTGGCGCTTCCTTAGCCACAACTGCAAGGCAAGAGAAAAGACGTCGAGCTCCGCCCCCACAAAGGGGAACAACAGCCATCGCAGACAGCCCCAGCTGGCTGGGAAGGGGGACGCTTCTCCCATCTCCCCAACTTTTCCTCCTCATTTTTTCCCTAGGCTGCAGGGCTAGCCAATCGCTGCAAGAATGCAGCTCCTCCTGTATGCGGAGAAGAGGCACTGAGAGGCGAGGTGGGAGGGTAGAAGGGGCTTTTGGAGGGTAAAGAGATTAAATTGCAACCTTTCTCCGTGCTCAAGGGGAGCCACTTCAGGTGACCGTGGCTTTCTCCCCTTCTTAGAAATATAATTCCTGCTGTTCAGGATTATTATTTTTTTTTGGTCTCGGAGCTAAGCTAAACGAGAACTTTAAACGAGACACAGGGGTGACTGGGTGGGTGGGGGTGGGGCCAAGCAGGGCAGGGGTGATTTTTTTTCCTGCAGTCTGCCTAGCAGTCTCCCTAGCAAACCCTCATCATGGCTGCTGACTCCTGCCTCCACACATCGAGGAGGTTGAGCAGCAGAGGGAAGAGCACGGAACTCCTGAGTTGCAGGAAGCGGATGCCAGCGATGCCCTCAGATGCTGAAGATATTGCGAGTGGGAGGCTCGACCTCCCCAGAAGCTGCAAAGGGGAGGGTGCAATCTCCCATACTCCTCCCCACCCCAGGAGCTGCAGCACGCTCACTGCCCCTCTGCCCCTCGCCAAGCTGCCTCCTTCCCGCTGGGTGTGTGAGCGCTTCTGGCAAGGAAAAGAAGCATGGTGGGACAAGGCTTAGCAGGTGCCAGAGGGGAGGCAAGCACTTTGAGGCTCCTGGGGTGGGTGGGGGGAGCATGGGAGATCATGCCCTCCCCTCGCAGGCCAGGGAACACCTGGGAAGGGCTCCAATGCCACGATCTCCCACGTGGTACCCTCCCGCCCGGTTTATCACCCATTGCCAACATGGGTGCACTGCAGACCACCGGCCTTTCCTGGTGGCAGCGGCGGCGGCATGAGCGGGCAAGGGCTGCAGAGATACCTGCTCCTCCTCTGCCAGAATCGTGCTCGGGGCAGCGTCCAGCCAGCCATGCCTGCCCTCCCCCCCCAGCCCACATGGATCCTGGGCCTTTCTTGCAGCATTGTTAAAAGCCGCTGGGGGCGTGAGGCAGGCATGCGGGCACAGGAGAACAACTGGTGGCAACGCTCCTGGCTGGCAAGGGGGCGGATGTCCCAGGGCTGCATGCAGCCGCTGATGGCACCGACAGCAAGCCAGTCAGGAGTGGGAGCAGCTGGGCCTTGGCCGTGGCAAGCAAGCAAGGGGGGGGGGGACGACAAAGTCAGCAACTTACCAAAAATTATGCAGGCCACAGAAGTCAAGTGAGTATTCAAGATAACAAGCAAGGAGCGGGAACCAGAGAGCAGCTAAAGAACCATTAGGCAGCATGTGTGACTCTGGAGGCAGGAGAGGCAGATAGGGCGGGGGGGGGGCAGCCAGTGGGACAAAAAGTGAAATGGTTTGGCCAGGTTTTTTGCAAATGGGACAGGGAAGGCAGCGTGATCTAGACCCGAAAATCAGCTGGGAGGTGCGCATGCGCAGTGGAGCTGAGTTGGGCCAACCGCTCACATGCCTGCAGAGAGGGCTCTGCATGCCACCTGTGGCTCACGTGCCATAGGTTTGCCATCATGGCGTTAGACTGTAATGGTGTATCAACTCCTATGATTAGGCTTCCAGAATAATACTGAAACAGAAAATGACACAGAATGTGATAAAGTCTATTATATCTATCCCAGTGGTCAAGGCCTGATATAACCAATGCTGTTAGTATATTAAGTCAGCACACAGCGGCACCAAAACAACATCACTGGTTAGGAATAAAAAGAATATTACGCTATCTAAAAGGAACAATGGACCTAAGACTATGGATAAAGCCACCCGGTGACCTCACATTGAAATGCTATGTAGATAGTGACTGGGCAAATGATATACAGGATAGAAAATCAAACACAGGGTTTGTAGTATTGTTTGCTAACACTGTAATTGGATGGAAATCCAGTAAACAACCTTCAGTAGCACTCTCTACTGTTGAAGCAGAATTCATAGCATTGTCTGAGGAGTGTTCAGAAATAACCTGGTATGTACAATTGCTAAAGGATGTAAATGTGAATGTAAAAGAAGCTGTACCAGTGTTTAAAGACAATGTGGCATGTATAAAAATGGCAACAGGAGATTGCGTTGGAAGCAGGAGTAAACATGTAGACATCAAATATTGTAATGTTAGGGAGGCTGTAAAGGAGAAACTGATAAGTTGTCCTCCACGCTGCTTTGAGAGTCCAGGATGGGTTAGACTCCTCCCTATGATGTCATAGAGCTGAGTCTGTCTTAATTTAAAAGGGCCAACCTCTGGGAGTCTTCCCAGCTTTGACTTTAGTCAAATTGAGCACATGTCTTTGGAAGCACAGTGTTTATAGCTATCTTGATCTTCAAGAAAAGTCTGAAAAGGAAATCAGGCTTCTGGCACAGCTCCCAGGGAACCTCCCGGGCTCCACTCTCCTGCAATGGTGAGGATTCGATGTTGCTAGTTCATCCAGGGAGGCTGTAAGTATGGGAGCATCCATCTAACCTCCCCTGCAGCTCTCCGCCTGGAAACCCGACTCTGTAGTTTCTTCCCCAAACCCCAAAAACTTTAACCTTAGACTGTCTACTATTGACCTCACCCCTTTCCTAAGAGGCCTGTAGGGGGCGTGCATAAGCGCACCAACGTGCCTACCGTCCCTGTCCTATTGTTTCTCTTATTCTTTTATTTTTCTTATATGTAACCATTTCATGTATTCACAACTATGTATACATTTATACTTATTATCTTGTAAACAATTGGCAAATCAAATAAATAAATAAAAATAAATAAATTGGGCTGCCACAATCACAAAGATCGAAACAGCAATTTAAGTGCCTGCCAGCTGACTTCTTTTACTGCAGCTGGTTTTTCTTCCCAATTTTGCCGCTCGGGGCTCGTTGCAGCCTAAGGAGTGAGGACCGGTCCTCGGTGGCCGGAGCACGTGAGAGCGGCCATTTTGGGAGCAGATATCTTCAGTGCACGTGGCCATTTTAATTGGCCATACAACTGAATCACCGACCCTAAATAAGTCATCTTTGATTGATCCGGAGCAAGGCCCCTGCAGTAGGCAGCACATATTGATGGTTGCTTCCAGCACCTCTTGTGCTTTGCCTATTTCCACCATGGAAGAAGATAGGGCCCAGGGAGAACTTTCGGGCCTAGAAGACCAGCACCTTCAGCCAGCTAGTAGAAAGAGATGGAGGCAGCGCACTTAATCTGCACAGAGGGAGGTAGCTGCCAAAATCAGGAAACGTCCCAGGCCAAACTCAAGGCTGAAAAACGGAGACATGCTGCCTTGGAGAGGCAGTTTGCCAAAACCATAGAGCAAATGAGAGGATAATTGCAATAGGCTTCCCAGTCTGGAGAATCTCAGGTTTGCCAGGGACGTTCCTCCAGGGGGGTGGGGGAAGTTCCAGTCTCTATCAGCCACCTCCAACCCTGGTCCCTGGAGAGGTTTGAGGAGCAATTCGGACCTCGGGACCTAAGCAGGTCAGGGCCCAATTTCAAACAGGCTACTTGGGGTCCTCCCCCCCCCACAGGTTCATATTGTCCAGGGTAGCTCATGGCCTAGACTGGAGCCTACCTTTACCCCAACTGCTGTGGGCCTTCGTCCCACTGACCCGTCCATGAGTGGCAGACCCAGTGAGATTCAGGATGTGGTCTCTATTGCCATCAGACAGGGCCTAGCAGAAGGGTTCCAACAGATCCTTTGACCCTTAGGGAGGGCACAGTCCCCTTTCCCGGCCTACTCCCAGGTTCATCTACCTCAGCAGAGGGGGTACTCTCAACCTCATGAGTACAGGGGCCCTTCTACCCACTCAGAGTGGGGAGATTACGAGGAGAGGGACTACACAAACCCATCTGAGCGGAGTCACTCATCTGGGTCTGAATGGGAAGAGGGAGAAATCTGTGACCCTAATCTATCAGAGGAGGAAGATCTGCTGCCCGATCAACCCCCTTCAATCACAGTCTTTAAACCTGTTTTATTCAAACCTCTCCTTCACAAGGCACTGGTCACCACTCAGCTGACTCCTGAGGAGGTGGCACCCGAACCATAAAGGGAACCTTTTGGGCACGGGGACTCCCTCTTCTCCAAGCCTGTGGTCTACACAGAGGTTCTCCCCTCGCCTCTGTTACTTCTTGACCTGGTCAAAGAGCAGTGTGCCTCCCCTGCGGCAGGTCCTCGCCCATAGTCTCACGACAGGCGGTTTTACAATGTGGGCCCTTCCCTAGCTAGTGCTCTTGCAGTGTGCTCTGTAGATGCTCCAGTCGTTGCCTACTTCTCCTCCTCTGGCACTCCCACTGAGCCAGAGGATGTGCTCAAGGCCGATGACAAACGTTCCGAGCAGACATTCAAATGCAACCATCAGGCCGCAGATTGGGCTGTCCGGGCTTTGACTGCTGCATCATTTTTCATGAGGTCTTCACTCTGCTGGCTGCATCAACTGCAAGATCGGATACCTCCATCAGATTTCAGATCGCACCAGGATCTGAACAAAATTATTGCAGCAGCGGAATTTACGGTGGATGCCACTCTTACTTCTGCCAAGTTCACTTCCAGGGCCATGGCCTCGGTGGCAGCGAGATGGCTCCTATGGCTATGAAATTGGCAGGCGAAATCTCGCCATAAGTGGAAGCTGGCTTCGGCTCCCTACGCAGGCGAAAAGCTGTTCGGCAATGTCCTAGAACCATACCTCGTTGAAACCAGGGACAAAATGAAGGTTCTTTCTTCAACGGAAAAGAGAGCAGACTACCGCCCAGCTCCTTACCGTCCCTCTTCCTTTTGGGCTGAGACTACCCCCCATTTTTCCTGGCCACAGAGGGCGTACTCCCAGCGCCAACAGCAGCATCCAGACGGACCTGGCAGACAACAGCACACTGCGGGTAAACAGCCCTTTCATGGAGGAGGAGGTCGTTCCTTCCATCGCTCTAAGTAACTCCTTGTTCTCCCCACCCATCAGAGGTTGTTTGGCCTTCTTCGCCTCTAGATGGGAGGAGTCAACATCGGACTCCTGGGTACTCAGTACAGTGAGGTCGGGTTTGTAGCTGGAGTTCCTCTCGCCACCCCCAGAAAATTTTGTGCTCTGTCCCATTTCGGGGGATAGTTCTAAATGGCCCCTTATGGAATCAGCCATCCAACACCTGGTGGACATAAGGGCCATTCAACCAGTCCCCGGGGATCAACGGGGGTGTGGGTTTTATTCTTGGCTTTTTGTGGTCCCAAAGTCTTCGGGGGGGTGGGGGGTGGCAAGCCATTCTCGACCTAAAATTTTTGAATGAGTTTATCCCATACAGGCATTTCAAAATGCAGACTCTGCATGCTATTCTAGAGACCGTTCGGGAGGGCAATCTCTCTCCTCCACTGACCTCACGGAGGCTTACCTCCATATTCCCATCTGGCCTCATCATCACCAGTTTCTCCATTTCTGTTACTAGAACTCCCACTTCCAGTATCGAGCTCTTCCTTTCGGGCTCTCGTCGGCTCCAAGGGTTTTCACAAAGATCCTAGCAGCATTGGTGGCTTCGCTCCGGTCAGTTCCAGTAAGAATCCAATGTTACCTGGACGACATCTTGATACAGTCGACGTCGATCCACTCCGCACATTGAGACCTACAAACTACACTTCTCTGTCTTCAGGACCACGGCTTTTCCATCAACAACAGGAAAAGCCATCTCTCTCCCACAACCCGATTACTTTATCTGGGAGCAGACATCGACACATCTCTGTGCCAAGTTTTCCTATCTCCAGTTCATGGGGAAAGCCTTACAGAGATAATCCATCAGGTTCAACATCAACACACGGTCCCCCTGTTGCTGCTGTCAAAACTACTGGGGAAGATGATCTCCTGCATCGACATCGTCCCATGGGCACGACTTCACTCCCAATCACTACAATGGTTCCTGCTTCCCTTTCAACGAGCAGGAACCAGCCACACGGCGGTCAGCATCCAGCTTACTCCACAGACCTGGCATTCTTTCAAGTGGTAGCTATCTCCGGCACTCTGGAGGGGCCATCCATTCAAAGAACTGGACAGATACATTACTAACATGGGCTGCATCCTGCCCATACCCTTTTATCTTTCTTGGTGATTTCAATCTACCTCATATTGACTGGACCCTAAATGATTGTACAACTGAAATCATACACACAACCTTCTACAATGCTATTACAAATCTGGGACTGGAACAACTAGTAACCAACAACACTAGACTAAACAACTGCCTCGATCTCATCTTCTGCAATAGTTTGAATTTAATCTACGGAATACAAACTAAAGAACCCTTTTCCAGCAGTGACCACAATATGATTGACTTTTGTCTCAACATACGTCCACACAAAAATCACCACAATGATGTAATCCCCAATTGTAACTTCAAAAAAGGCAACTATGATCTTATAGACAACGATCTCTCATCCCTTGATTGGCAATCTCTATTCACTGGATGCAATACTGTTGAAGACCATTACAACATATTTTTACTTGAAGTCAAAAGAGTCATCAAACTATATGTAACAACAACAACTCCCAAAACAAAACAAAAAAGCAGATTACCCATATCAATAAGGAAACTTCAATCCAAAAAGAGATCACTCTGGAGGAAAAACAAATCTGGTCACGTTGCCAATTTCAAAAACCGATACAAAAATTTATGCCACCAGATAAAGACCGAATGCACCAATTATCACATTAAACAAGAGGAAAACCTTCTAAGCACCAATTCCACCCGTGCTTTTTACAATTTTGTAAACAACAAACTAAAAGACTCAAGGTCCATCCCTCCCTTGATAGGACCTGATGGTAAAGACTGCAACGATGACACCATTAAAGCCAACATCTTTAACACATTCTTCGGCTCAGTATTTGTAAACAGCAATGGATCATGCCCAGTATTTCCTAGCCGTACCACAGATAACAATAATGATCTAATACATATCGATTTCACAGAAGACAATGTTGAAAAATCACTACGCAATCTAAAACCATCTCTATCTATTGGACCGGATGGAATATGTGCCTACTTCTTAAGAAAGCTATCCACTGCCATAGCCAAACCTCTAAGCATAATCTTTGAAAAATCTTTCAGGACCAGCTCCTTGCCTAACCTATGGTCACAAGCCACAGTCATCCCCATCTTCAAAAAGGGAGACCCAAGCCTAGTTGAAAATTACAGGCCAATCTCCTTATGCTGCGTCACCTGTAAAGTCATGGAATCAATTATTAACCAATCCATCATCCTCCACTTAGAGACAAACAACCTACTCTCCAATAAACAATTTGGTTTCAGAAAAAAACTATCCTGTAATCTACAACTCTTACACTGCAAAAACATATGGACGACACAACTCGACCAGGGCAAAGCAATAGACGCAATCTACATAGACTTCTGTAAAGCCTTTGATTCAGTGGTACACGACAAACTACTCCTAAAAATAAAATCCTATGGTATCTCTGGACAACTGAATAACTGGATAGAAGCATTCCTGTCAAACAGACAACAAATGGTCAAAATCGGGAGCGTCCTATCAAATTCTGTACCTGTCAATAGTGGTGTCCCCCAAGGCAGTGTTCTAGGACCAACTCTCTTCATACTCTACATAAATGACCTCTGTGATCATATTAAGAGCAATTGCGTTCTTTTCGCTGATGATGTAAAGCTGTTCAATACCACAGACAATACTGCTACCCTACAAAAAGATCTTGACTATGTATCAGAATGGTCAAACAAATGGCAACTTCAAATCTCAACAAACAAATGCTCTGTCTTACATATTGGCAAAAAAAATCAGAAAATAAAATACAAGCTGAATAGTCAAGAACTTGTTGATGACCCAAGCTCTGTAAAGGACCTTGGAATACTCACCTCTAATGATCTAAGTGCTAGAGCCCACTGCAACTACATAGCCAAAAAGGCATTAAGAGTTGTTAACCTAATCCTACGTAGCTTTTTCTCTGGTAATATCACACTACTAACCAGAGCATACAAAACATTTGCTAGACCAATACTCGAATACAGTTCATCAGTCTGGAACCCACATTACGTATCTGATATTAGCACAATTGAGAAAGTCCAGAAATATTTCACAAGAAGAGTTCTCCACTCCTCTACTCGTTGTAGATTACCTTATGCCACCAGACTTGAAATTCTAGAACTAGAAAACCTTGAATTACGCCGTCTTCGGTCTGACTTAAGCATGGTATATAAAATCATACATTGCAATGTCCTACCTGTCAGTGAATACTTCAGCTTCAACCATAACAACACAAGAGCACACAATAGATACAAACTCAAAGTAAACCACACCAAACTTGATTGCAGGAAATACGACTTCAGCAATAGAGTGGTCAATGTCTGGAATACTCTACCCGACTCTGTAGTTTCTTCCCCAAACCCCAAAAACTTTAACCTTAGGCTGTCTACTATTGACCTCACCCCTTTCCTAAGAGGTCTGTAGGGGGCGTGCATAAGCGCACCAACGTGCCTACCGTCCCTGTCCTATTGTTTCTCTTATTCTTTTATTTTTCTTATATGTACCCATTTCATGTATTCACAACTATGTATACACTTATACTTATTATCTTGTAAACAATTGGCAAATCAAATAAATAAATAAATAAATAAATAAATAAATAAAATAAAACTCCTGCTCACCACAGACGCCAGTCTGCTGGGTTGGGGAGCCCATATGGCTGACGAGATAGCACAAGGGAGTTGGTCTCGGGTGGACAGGACCTGTCCCATAAATTGGCTGGAGCTCATAGCCATATTCCTGGCACTGAAGCACTTCAGGGCCATGGTAGCTGGATCCCATGTGTTGGTGTTGATGGACAATATGGCCACAGAGGCACACATCAACCGACAAGGGGGGACGAGGTCCAGGGCCTTGATGAGGGAAACCAAATGTCTGGGGAGGTGGGCTGAGAAGCACCTGTTGTCCATCAGGGCAGATCACATCTCTGGGGTCGACAATTCCCAAGCCAACTGGCTGAGTCAGAGCTGGGTCGACCACGCAGAATGGAGCCTCCACCCTTCCCTGTTCAGAGATCTTTCCCTCAGGTTGGGGACTCCAGAAGTAGATCTCTTCACCACTCCCCAAAACGCTCAGGTAAACAGGTTCTTCACCAGGTTTCCTTGTCAGGGAGTGGAGGGGAGCAATGCACTTCGGAGCAGATGGCCCCGGGGTCTCCTCTATGCCTTTCCCCTTCTTCCCATCATTCTGGCAGTCATTCAGAAGATGTTGGAGGAATGGGCGGAGCTAATCCTCCTGGCCCCTCATTGGCCCAGGAGGCCCTGGTTTGTGGACCTGGTGAACCTGTCTGTAGCCAATCATGGAGGATCCCAGCCAACAAGCTCTTCCTGCACCAGGGAGCCTTGCTCCATCCAGACCCCCAGTGGTTCAAACTGACTGTGTGGTGCTTGAGCGGCAACATCTGAGAGAAGTTAACCTTCCAGAGAGGGTTAGAAGTACTAATACCACTCTATAAAGCCTTAGTAAGACCACATCTAGAGTATTGCATCCAGTTTTGTTCACCACATTATAAAAAAGATGTTGAGATTCTAGAAAAAGTACAGAGAAGAGCAACCAGGATGATTAGGGGACTGGAGGCTAAAACATACAACGAACGGTTGCAGGAACTGGGCTTGGCTAGTCTAGTAAAGAGAAGGACCAGGGGAGACATGATAGTGGTCTTCCAATATTTGAGGGGCTGCCACAGGGAGGAAGGGGTCAAGCTATTTTCTAAAGCGCCTGTAGGCCAGACAAGGAATGATGGATGGAAACTGAACAAGGAGAGATTTAACCTGGAAATAAGGAGAAACTTTCTGACAGTGAGAACAATCAACCAATGGAACAGCTTGCCCTCGGAAGTTGTGGGAGCGCCATCAGTTGAGACTTTCAAGAGGAGATTGGACTGCCATTTGTCAGAAATGGTTGTAGGGTCTCCCGCTTGGGCGGGGGTTTGGACTAGATGACCTACAAGGTCCCTTCCAACTCTGATTATCTTTTTGTTTGATCTGTTTGATCTGTTCATCAATTCCATCATTGGGGGGGGGGGGGGGTGTCTTCTTTTTCTCCTTTT
>NW_020719301.1:0-14569 GCF_900518725.1 Notechis scutatus
TTGTCGGTGGTGTTGAATAGCTTTACATCATCAGCGAAGAGAACACAGTCGCTCTTAATATGATCTCATAACACAGCTAAACCTCCAGGTGATCTTAATGACTCGCTAAAAGAATGCAAATGACCAGCTGTCTGCAAGGAGTATAAATCTTTCCATTCCCCTCCATCCAGTCAGAGCTGAAGAAGCTTCTTGGATGAGAAGGGAAACATCTTCAAAAAGAACCCAGAAAGTCCAATTGCCTCTTGAAAAAGCACCTTTGAGACAACTATGACTAGGATGACTGAGAATCTCCATAGACATATACATCCTTGACTGACACCGTTATTGGTACTAATTTTCTCTCTTAGAGTATTATACATTCCTGTGTGTGAACCTTAGTCATCCCTATCTTCAAAAAGGGAGACCCCAGCCTAGTTGAAAATTGCAGACCAATCTCTTTATGCTGCGTCACCTGTAAAGTCATGGAATCAATTATTAACCAATCCATTATCTTCCACTTAGAGACAAACAACCTACTCTCTAATAAACAATTTAGTTTCAGAAAAAAACTATCCTGTAATCTGCAACTCTTACACTGCAAAAACATATGGACTACACAACTCGATCAGGGCAAAGCAATAGATGCAATCTACATAGACTTCTAAAGCTTTTGATTCAGTGGTACACAACAAACTATTACTAAAACTAAAATCTTATGGTATCTCTGGACACCTGCATAACTGGATAGAAGTATTCCTGTCAAACAGGCAACAAATGGTCAAAATTGGGAGCGTCCTATCAAATTCTGTACCTGTCAACAGTGGTGTCCCCCAGGGCAGTGTTCTAGGACCAACTCTCTTCATACTCTACATAAATGACCTCTGTGATCATATTAAGAGCAACTGTGTTCTCTTCGCTGATGATGTAAAGCTATTCAACACCACAGACAATACTGCTACCCTTCAAAAAGACCTCGACTATGTATCAGAATGGTCAAACATAAGTTTTGGTACTGACTAAATAGAAGCAAAGAACAATATTAAGTGAATAGAAATATAGAGGAAACATTTATCATAATAGCTACTGTTTGAATAAGTGTATGCTATTTATGGTGTTTAAGTTTAAGCCTTTTTGGGAATAGCACACAGTTTGTAAGGGTGTGGCTGCACTGTTCCGCTTACAACAGGTACTTCATTGATTTTTTTCACTCCTTCAGGCAACTGGAAGCTGAAGGTCCTCAACAAGTTGGTCAGAAAGATGAAGATCTCAATTCTTGCTAAAAGCTCTCCCACACATATACGTTGACCTGGTGATGAGACAAAGCATTTGTAAAGTGAATAATAATCATTTCTCTAGAGTATATCCCATTAGCAAGGGAATCTGAAAAGATCCATAACAGATGAAATAGATTTTCATGTTGAATTCTGATATTTTCTAGCAGATTCAATTCCTAGTGCTGCCTAGGAATTGAGGAGAAATAGTCCAGGATGTCAGCTTCCTGTGGCTGCCATGGATCTATCTCAACTACTATTGGACCCCAGAAGCTGATGTTTTGTTTCTATCTGAACAAGAGCCAGGATAACTCTTATAGCCATAGATGGATGTGGATGCCATTATGTTGGATGGAAATCAATCTCTGCAATAATTGGAGATTACTTTCTGCAGACCATGTTCTGCAGGGATGAAAGGCCACTAAAACATTATCCCATGTTTAATATTTTCTACCACCCAAGGTAGGGAGATAGAAAGCTCTAGCTCTCCTCGCTTAAAATCTCTTCAGATGCCTTTTAGCTGCCTGGGAAAATATCTGTGTAGATTCTCAAGCATCCAGGTCATGGTTGCCTCAAAGGTGCTTTTTCAAGAGACAACCAGACTGTTTTTTGTTTGAAGATGTTCTCATCCAAGAAGATTCTTCAGCTCTGACTGAATGGTGGAGGATGGAAGGATTTGCTGCAAGGAATATAATAACTCTGTGGTCCAGATCATCAGTAAAAAGCTACAATTAACTGAGTGTTCTTTGGATTTAACTAATAATTCTCCCCAAACACCAGAGATACAACCTTATCCATATCTTACAAAGCTCCAATACTAGAATTGCTGTCTAACTATCCCTTTGTAGTTCAAAGTTTATGCCCTAAGGGATGTTCAGACTCTCTTAGCTTTGAAACCAAGGATTCCTTGGTTTACTGTTCAGACCATGATGACCTCAGATCATCTCAGGGGTGTGGATGGTGAGAATCTATAAGTAATAAGCTGCTTTGGGCTTATAGATGTACCTATTCCAAATGGCAGAAATTCTTCCCGTTCAATGAACTTCCCATCCTTATCTAAAAAGTGATTTGGGTTGAATTCTTCAGGTGTCTCCCATTGCTCAGGATCAAGAAGAACGGAGCGCAGGTCTAGGAGAATACAAGCCCCCTTTTAAGAAAAAGAGATTATTAAATAGACCAGTTTCATAAGTGAAACAGGCAGAAAAGTTCAAACAACATTGATTAAACATTTGATTTTAGTTTGCCTTTATGGACTCACATTTCTACATTTCCATAGCAGTTTCAGAGAGCAGTAGCTCCTCAATGTTTAGCTTCATTCTTCCATTTTTTGCATTAAGGGGGGTGCCTTTTGCATGAGGGGGCTGCCTATTTATCACATCATATTGCCCCGAGAAATGGACAAAGAAACAAGTCCAGATATGACTACAATTCTGAAGTTCATCCATTAATCACTTATCATCTTCCTAGAATAAATAGAAAATACTAATGGTTCTAGCATTAAAATCTGAGAGGTGTTTGGATTTAAAATCATAATCCATCCCCCACAAGAGTTTGCTATTCTTGGTTATTTGAATTTACATGACTACATTGGTAGTTATGAACAGAGAGCACATGTCATATTCTGCTTTTCCCTCCATGCTGTACTGCAATACAACTTGAACATGTTCCTCACCTTTGAAATGTGGTAATCCCTGATCTTCACATCCTTTGTATTTTTCCTGGAAGCCCCAGCTATGAAGATATATTTTACGCGCTGTATTTCATGAATCACAGCATTGGTGTAGGGCAGCTTCTTCCGATCCTGATAGGAAATTGACCGTGAGAATTCACACACATCTTCAATCTCTTTCTGGACTTTCTCTAGAAAAAATGATGGAAATAGATGCTTTATTTTGTTCATTCAAGCCTGTTCCACCAATGTTCTGGCCTTCTTCAAGTTATTGTCAGCTTTTGGGCTCCACGTCGATTGGAATTCCAAATTTGCAGTCCCATTTGTACCTCCAATGCCAATTGCCATCTCAATGACCTTTATGCTGCTACTTGCACCAGACCACCTGACAGAGGACTCCAAATCCATCTCTGATCTCTGGGCATTGCACTCTTCCTGCTGGTCTTTGATTCCAGCCATGTACTTCATTGCCAAGGTTCCTATTGACTTTCTTGGTCAGTTTTGGCTTCCAGTCCCTGCTTGTCATTCTTCAGGACTGCAGCTCCGACACCAAGCTGGCTCTTCAATACACCTCCACTAGCCTTTTGGCATTAGCAAACACTCTCCACCTTGACCTCCAGACTGGTAATGTCTTCTGACTGGCACTAGGTTAGACTCAGAGTTGGCTCACTGCCTGCTACCAAACCCTCATTGTGCTACCCCTCCCATACACACATGTTCACAATGGAAAGTTCAAAGGTTATTATTCAAAATCCCAGTTTTAGGGGTAAACCAAACGTCGATTTCCAAGCTCAGCATTAGACAAAATCTCAACAAGATTCAGTCCAAGAAATGCCAAACAAAGTCCAAATCCAGTTCTAAATCCATACCCAAGGTTACAAATCAAGTGACAAAGAACAGGAGGTAAGAACCTGGACACATTGTTCGGGAAACACCCATTACTTTGGGCAGGATTAAATAGGCAATGCCAGTACAGTCCCTCACAATGGGTGAGATTGCTTCATTGTGAATAACCTGGCCAACCAGCATTGTGCCTGTCTCCATGCACATCCTTGGATCAGGAGGAGGTATGGACTCCACCTCCTTATCCTCACTTGACTGTGGGCAGATCAGAGGTGGTATTCAACCGGTCGTGGAAATTTCGAGTAGTTCAGAGAACCAGCAAATACTACCTATTTCCCTTCCCCTGCCATGCCCACCAAGCCACGCCCACATGTAGTAAAACAATTTGAATCCCACCACTGGGGCAGATGCTCATTCTTCCTGTCTGGGTCATCCAGGCTCATGTGCCACAGCTGCGGCTCCCTCAGCTCTATCTCAGCCTGTCACCCATCCAATAGTCCTGGCTGTGGCTGCCTTGTCAGGCTGGAAGCCTGCGCTCTCCCATCCATCTCTCTCTGGTGCTTCCATGCTCTCTTTTCCCAAAATATCAGGACCTGGCTCATCCTCCTCTTCCTCCTCTGAATTCACATCCAGAGAGGGGTCTGCAGAAGGATCCATTACACTCATCCTGGATATGTCCCTCAATGCTGCAGACAAGGGCCCTAGTTTGGTTCTGCCCCTTCCAGCCCTTGCTTGATAGATTTCTGCATTGAAAGCATGAAATCTGACCTGATTTGCACGGATTTCCAGTTTCTAGTTCCTCACTGAATATTTTATTGAGGATTCAATGGAGGCTCTCTGTTTATTTATTTAGCATATGGTAGCCTTTCCGTACGTACATTCTTTGTTTTCCTTTAATCCTGCTAAATTCATACTCCTGCTTATAGAATCAAGAATCTACATTGGAAATTATTACAAAGAATAGGTTTAAAATAATTTCTGTGAATTTTAAAACCTGGAGTAACTTTTGTTGCACTAGGTTGCACTAGCCATGTCTGTCTCACCTTGGATGTTAGGATGATTGGTCAAAAGGAGAAGTGCCCACATCAGAGTAAGCATGGTTGTCTCTGTTCCAGCAATAAAAAAATCAAAAATACATAGAGCCAGGTTCTCTTCTCTGTAGGTAGATTTGGGGTCATTCCTGCTCTGATGTTTAAAATGGAAAATGAAAATTACAATGAATTCTATGCAGATTTCTGTAGTTATTTTTTATCTCTGTATCTCAAGTCTAGAGAATAAATACATTCCTGGTGGTTATGTCAGTGCAGGAAAGTAATACTTCAACTGGTAGATTCACATTAAGACACTGTCTTAGCTAAGCTCAAAGTGATGCATATGACTGCTTTAATTATCAGTTTTTGTGGCTATTATGCCACACCAGGATAATTTATGCAATTTTTTTTAAAAAAGGGTAATTCTCAACTTACTATCATTTGGTGATCGTTCGAAGTTTCCATGGCACTGAAAAAAGTGAGTTACAAAATGGTTTTCATACCATTACAGCATCCCTACAGTGATGTGATCAAAATTCAGGTGCTTGGCAACTGGCATATATTACCGTATTTTTCGGGGTATCAGACACACTTTTTCCACCCCCAAAAGTGGGTGTAAATGTCTGTGCATGTTATACAGTGAATGTTGTCGAAGCCCCGCCCAGCCACCGGCCCCCACCCTTCGGCCTCTGCCTCCCAACAATTTGCCTCCTTGCAGCAGACAGCAAACAGCAAGCAGCCTGTTTCAGCTTCAGCACAGCCTGATTAGCACAAGCAGCTGATTGTCGGTTTTATCGGCCTCTTGACAATCAGCTGTTTCAGGCTGCAGGGATTGCCATCGCCAGTTGCCGCCACCGTGCACCCCATTTTTAGCATCTGCATCCCATTTTTGGCCCCCACGCACCCTGTTTTCAGCCTCCATGTGCCCCATTTTCCGCCTTCGTGAAAGGCCTCTGCAGCTGGGAAATGAGATCTGACAGCGCTTCTGGTGGCAAAATGGAGGTGAACATCAATCCAGAGATCATTTCTTTCCTGAAGGCCTCTGTCAGAGAAACGGAGGCCAGGGGCAACATGCACAAGCAGCTGCAAGGCAACTCAGGTGACAGGGTGTGCAAGGCCCAGCTGCAACTGTCCAAAGGTAAGCAGCTCCATCCCTCGATCCCCACCCTAGTTTGATTTTTATCTGTGCACCTCACCCCACCCAACCAGGTGCAACAGAGTGGGTGTGGTCTTAACTAGAGGTTGTTTTGGGAGCATGTGTAAAAATCAAGCTAGGGCTTATTTTCTGAGTAGGGCTTATTTTCTGAAAACATGGTAGGTACAAATAGAAATATGCATTATTTCCATAGCAAGCAATATAAAGCAGGAGTAGTTAAAGGGATTATTTTATTCAGAGGAAAATATGTTTTTATTTGGATATCACTTCTGGAATTTGTACTTGTGAAGAAAAAAAAAGATGAAACTTTGACTTTGGTTTTGTTGATTAGAAGGATTTGGTATTATAGGAATGGCTAGTTATATATTAATGTGTAAAAGCAAAAAGTGGAGGTTGGAGTGTGTTTACCTTGTAGTGTGCTATGAAGAGTTGGAAGTCAATGCCCCTTTTCTTCCTTTTTCTCTTTCCCCCGTGTCTCACACCCCCTTTCCCCTGCTCCCTTGCATCTCTTAATTTCCTATTTTTTTCTCCTCTTCCTTGTATTTTATATAATAAAACAAAACCTTAATAATAAAAAAGACTGCAGAAGTACAATATAACTCTTATTTAGAAGTATTAACATGGGGTAAATTCAGAATAGGAGTTGAATGAAAAAGAAAGAAAAATCCAGTGAAGACAATTTCAGTAGCCCGTCCTGTTTGGTTATGGCAAGGAATATAATAATTCCTTGTTTATGTATACCTTGTTTATGTTTATACCTTGTCAATCTGAAGAAGATAGTAATCAATGAAATCTTGTGGCTCATGCAGAGCGCTGTATTTCTTGTGCTTTTCTATTTCCTGCTTTGCAAAGGAAATGATCTCCTCCATGGAAGCCAAGGCCTCCTTGTGAAGGCCTGGGAGGTAGCTCATTAATCGTGGGAACACAACAAGCAACTAATAGAAATGGAAAAGGAAAAGATTATTTATTTCTCCACTACAACTAAAGAAGACTCTAAGCAGCTCACAGTAATAGACCACACTTAATAAACAAAGAAAAACATTGCAAGCACATTAAAACACGGCACCATACGTGGTGGCAGATCTTAAAAATCTTCTAGAAAAGCCGTTCCCAAATTCTTGTAGAAAAGAATGATAAAGGCAGATTGATTATTATAAAGCTATTATAAATTTCTCTTATTTTCTCATTGTCTCCAAGAGACTTTGTAAATATGGTTACTGTGCTATATTAGCATACTCCAAAACCTGACACCTGATTGGTCCGCATGGACCGTAACCGGATTGGTTGACTCAGCGGCTGTGATTGGTGCGCTGAGAATCTACCGCGATTGGTCGAGCCAATCGCGGGAGATTTAAAGCGCTGCCGTTGGCCGCCGAGTCAGGAGCAATCCCCATAAGAAGGGTTGCCGCGGCTCCAGTTTCCTTGTACTGAACTGACACAAATAAAGAGCTGAAAGTAACTATGGTCTCGCATTTCCTTGGGAACCGATCCACCCCGATCTAACAGTTACCCTTGGCTAACTAAGCCATGATTCAAAAAATTAGATCAACTGGATTCACATGCCAAGCTAAATCATATATTAACTAAATGGGTTGGATTTTCAATCTGCTAGCTTTTCATAAGAGAACAACAGAGTTGGAAGGGACCTTGTAGGTCTTCTAATCCAACCCCCTGTTCAAGCAGGAGACTGTATATATCATTTCAAACAATGGCTTTCCAATCTCTTAAAATTACCCTGTGATGGAACACCCATAACATCTGAAGGCAAGCAATTCCGCATGTTCTCCCTGTCAGGAAATTTTTTCTTAATTCTAGATAGGTTCTCTCCTTGATTAGTTTCCATCCATTGCTTCTTTTCCTGCCTTCAGGTGCTTTGGAGAACAGATTGACCCCCTCTTCTATGTGGCTGCCCCTCAGATATTGAAACACTGCTATCATGTCATCCCTAGTCCTTCTTTTCACTAGATTAGTCATATCCAAATCCTGCAACTGTTCTTCATATATTTTATCCTCCACACCAACCCCCATCTTGATCATTCTAGTTCTCTTTTCGGCATTTTTTCCAGAGTCACAGTTTAAACATGGGGTGGGCAGTCATCTAGTGGTGATATTGAAATGATGGATTTTTTTCATGGGCAGGACCACTTTGCTATAGTGGTTAATGCACCAATCTAGTAACTGAGATATTGTGAATACTAGTCCTAACGCAAGCACTAAGTCAACTGGGTGACAGTGAACAAGTCCCTCTCTCTCAGCCCTAGGAAGTAGGCAATGGCCAACCGCTTCCAAAACCTGGACTGCAAAGACTTCTCCAGGCTTTTGCTTTGAGTCAAGACTGATTCCAGGACAGACACACTACTGGGAATAATAGTACCATGCAATAGATGATTTCCAAGGCTTCCTTCATGGATTCCATTCATGTTTACATGAAATTATTAATAGAAACATAGGTTTGGGGGGAGCTTAAATATAAAACATGACTCACCGCATGAAAAATGCTACCAATGAATTTCGCAGTAGTTTTGAGGGCTTTCGTTAACTTCTGGAAGTTTTCATCGTCAGGAGCAAACTGATGTCCAAAACTCAAAGCACAGATGACATTAGAAACTACATTTATTAGTGGAAGTGATGGGTCAAATGGCTGCCCTGGAAATGAAGGTATTTTATAATGAATTTTTAAGGAACAGAGCTTGTAAGAGGATGAAGGAAGAGAATTGGGAAATCTGCCAAATGTTTCAAAAAGTTAAAAAAAATCAAATCAAAGACATATGTTCTTTTTTGAAATACACAGAATGGGAAAAAAATTCTGCAGACAGAGACCTGAGCCATTACCCAAAATTACATACCCTTTGTCTGTCTAAATATCTCCACCAATGTCTGAGCTCCATCTTCTATTTGATGCTCAATGCTTTTCTTCCCCAGGCCCAGCTTCCGCAGAGCAGTGATGCCAATGTGTCGCTGCTGTTTCCAGGTGTTGCCATTGGAGAAAATAATTCCTGAAGGCATTATCAGATAGAGATAAATGATTCTTGATGACATTCATGTTAAAAAAAAAACCAGTTCTAGTTCTTGCAAAATATGTCTCTGGATTTCAGGTGGGAGTACCAAACCCTTCTGGCATATTGCCATTTTATAAGATTCTAAATTATTATCTAATTATTTGCTAAACAAATAATTCCCTCAACACTGTCCAACTATTTACAAAGTCTGCACTACTATTACTATTAATCTTCTCATCACTCATCACCCATCCCTTCCCAATGTACCTTTGTCGCTTATATCCTTACGATTTATATTGATTGTTCCTAGTATGTTATCCTTGTGTTGATGCAACCTAGAACTGCACTGGCTTTTTGGCAGCTGCAGCACACACCATCTCATACTTAAGAGGTGATCAACTAGAACACTTAGACCCCTCTCACAAGCACTACTTTTGAGTCAGGCACCATCTTTTCTATACTTATATGCATCTAGGGGTTTTTTTTTTTGACTAGGTGCAGTACCTAATGTTTCTCACCTGTGAACTACATCTTATTGGATAAGGCCCAATGTTCAAGTCTGTCAAGATCCTTCTGCATCTTGAGCCTATCTTCTAATGTATTGGCTATTCCCCCTGTTAGATCTGGGGTGGATCGGTTCGAAGGAGACGCGAGACCATCTCAGTGAGTTCAGCTCTTTATTTAGTGTAAGAATAGTCCGAAGAATACAAGCCGCGGCAGCCCTTCATATAGAGCTGGCTCGCGGCTTGGCGGCCAATGGCAGCGCTTTGAATCTCCTGCGATCGGCACAGCCAATCGCGGCAGATTCCTAGCGCTCCAATCATGGCCGGGGGTTCGACCAATCAGGTCGCTGTCCGTCCGGACCAATCCGTTGCGGGGTTTTGGAGTATGCTAATATAGCACACACACCCCCAATGTGGTGTCCTGTTCAAATTTGATGAGTTTACCTTCTATCCCATCTATAAATTAGAATAAAAATAGAGTTAGAAATACATTATTCCATTCTCTTTAATAAAACAAAGGATGGAGGTGTAAGAATTCTAGAAAGTCAACTAATTTTCATTTTAGAACACACCCACCCCGCTCTCCAAATATACAATTCCACAGTGATGATGTGGAGAATGAAAGGATTTAACGACTAAGTGACTGCAAGAAATATAAATCCTCCCAATTAAGATATATCTTTTAGAAGTCTTATTAATATTCAATAGCTCTTTAAAATTCTAGGCAATCTCCTCCTTGTTTAAATTCTGTTCCAATTTTTTTTCCTCTCCCTTCCCACTTACAGCAAAAAGATTTTCCTTTAAATGTTCAGAAATCCATACCTCCAATGCGAGTTTTCCGATTTCTCTTAAAGTTCTATCGCTGTCAAGTTCAGAAGGAGAGTGAAAAGAAAAAAAGTTTTTCCTTTAATTTCCATTCGCCGCTTGACACATTCTGGAAACGATGTATCTTTAATAAGCTTTAAGTTCCAGGATACTTTCACTGTTATTTTGTCCCGGTCAGCAAAGATCACTTTCATTTCTTGACAGCTCCTCCTGCACTTTCTTTTTCCAGCTGAGCTCTTCTATGTGGCGGCCATTGCTGACCGCCGCTCAGCTGCCTTTGGAAAAGGGGGTTTAGCCGGCTAGGGAAGAGAGGTGCGATATCTCTCGACCCTGCCAGACCCCCCCCTGTCTTCGCCACCTTCTATGGAGGTGGCTTAGCCCCGAAGCCAAATGGCTCGAGGCACTCGGGCAGTGAACACAGGCAGAAACCGCACACACTCTTTTTGATCAAACAGCAACCCCAGAAAGAGAAATGGAAGAAAGAAAAAAGTATTAAAAGAGATAGCTTATTTGGATTGTTTGGTGACTTTGGAACTCTTGGGAATTATTTTTGATTAAAAGCACTCGGGTGGTTGTTTTGGAAAAAAATAATTTCTCTTTACAATGGCATCGCTTGTGGATGAATTAAAAATTGAATATAAAAATATAAAAAAGAAGAACAAGATGGGAAAGATACTTTGGGCACTCTTTTTCAATTTCTAGAAATGGCGGTATGTACTTATGAAAAATTGACTGCGCAGCAGGATGACTGGGACAAAGAAGAAGCCATCTTTGATGAACAAATGATTCTACTTGGGGAGGAGGAGAAAGAGGAAAAGAAAAAGGGGATTTTAAGGCTTAAAAAAACAACCAAAAAAGAGAAAAATGAGGTGAAAGGTGGATACAAGGTTAGAAAACAACAGAAAGTGGGAAAGCAGAAGAAGAAAAGGGAGGAGGAGAGACAAAGGGGTAAAAAGGGCAAGGAGAAGAATAAGCAAGAGAGAAAGGAAGGGATGAGAAGCCTTAATGGTGGGAAGCAAGATTTAAAGAAACAAAATTCATTTAGAGATAATGGGTAAATTTAATTGAAAAAGGGATTCTGTAAGGTACATAAGATTGTGCTTTTATATGTGTATTCAGAATAAAATGCTTAAGATATAAATGAGTATTAATATGTATGATTAGTTTTTTAATGACATTGATAGTGGTCTTATATACCTATAAATATGTTTTTTGTTGTTGTTGTTTTTTTCTTATAAAATACATTGTGTAATTTTAAAATGTACTAAAGAAATATAAATCCTCCCATCCTGCACCATTCAGTCAGAAATGAAGAAAATTATTGGATGAGAAGCGAAACATCTTCAAGGAAACCGAAAGTCCAGTTGCCTTTTGAAAAAACACCTTTGGAATAATCAAATTTATCATTCAATTTGGTGTGAATGTATTCATAAAAGGAACTATTCCATAGGGGAATATAGAAGGATGGTGAAAACACAGAGGGGGGGAGAGAGAAAGGGAGAGAGAGAGGTAGAGAGGCAGAGGGAGGGAGGGAGGGAGGGAGAGAGGGAGGGAGAGGGAGAGGGAGAGAGAGAGAGAAAGAGAGAGAGAGAGATTTCAGCCCTTAGTATGAAAACAAAAGTATGATGCTAATTACAAAAATTCAAACTTATTATCTGGCAGATTGAGAAATTGAAAGCCTAAATGACTGCACTAATAAAAGATCCCAGAAACCAAAGTACTGGTAACTTTTAAAAAGATGATCAATTCATAATGTTACACAAATGTTGCTTTCTGTGCAATTCCTTTGGAATGGCCTTGCACTCATTTACTCACTTCCTGCTCAATTTAGGATCTATCAAGAACCAACTCCTGTTGCCTTATTTTTTTTCTTTTTAAAACTGTTTTCTTCTCTTTTTTAGTTGTAGTTTATATTAGTATTGAATGTGGTTATTTAAATTGTTAGTTTGATTTCAAGCAAGATCATTAAAGGTGTGATTTTATTCCAATTTTGGAAATGTTATTAGCTTAGAATAGATCCCAATTGAATCTAATTCCATGACTATGTGGGTAATCAATATGAAAGCAATGCTTTTAGGTGGGTTGATCACATAGAGAGAATTGGTTAAAATCAAATTTGCAAAATCTGAAGAAAATGGCCAAATTTGAAGGAAGAGGAAAAATATTACTCAAAAAGAAAGGACTAAAGCGATAAAGGAAAATTGAGAGCTTTAGTTGAATGGGGATGTTGAGAACCTCAGAAGAAAAAGATGGATGTTTAGTGAAAAAAAAGTAAATGTCTAAAAATACAGTATATGAATGTAATGAACCAGATAGAATGCAATGGAGATGTATAATAATTTGGTATAAAGTGGATTATAGCTATATATATCTTTGCTTATCTCATGCCATTAAGTCATTTTGTTGAATATCTCTTACTTCCCACCCCCTCATGCTATGTATAATATCACCAAAAATATAATAGTCTGATGGTTATTTAGGTACAATTTCTTATGACTTGCCCTTACCATTCACTGAAGGACTCAAGAATATATAGTCTGGTCGATCAGATAAGTCTTCTGGGAAGCTGGTCATTGCTTTTTTCACAGTTTTGAATCCAGACAGCACTACCATAAGGTGAGGTCCAGCCCACAAAGAGTATATATTTCCATATTGTTTTGCAAGCTGCCAAGTGAATCAAAGTTGAGAAATGTTACAATCAAATAAAACAGATTATTTATAGTTAATGCACCAGAGTATACTTTATAATAAAATTAAGTATTTTAATAACAATAAAATACACTCTTTCCTAAATCTTCAATTTCAAGATCTTTCACCATATGCAATTGTCTGCTCTTTAGAAACCTATTTTCTCTAAGATTACTGCTCAGAACTTTTGTTCTTGTGCTTCGTTTATTTTCCTCAGATGTTCCTTTCTCTATGTTTCTACCTGAAATTCTAGCAATTATGGGCTGCCCTGAAGAATTGTTCTACATCTGATGGGTTTTAATCTGAATTAAAATTGGTCACAAGAGCAGTACTATCTATATGAGCTACTGGATAATTTGTTAAAATAATTGATCAATTTTCTCTTTTTGGGGAGGGTGTAATTTTTATTTTATTCAAAAGAAAGGTTAAAGTACAGAACTAAAAAAAAAAGGAAAACTGCAAAACAAACAAGACATTTTAAAAAGTGCATTACAAAAAGAAAAACACACACACACATAAACATATTATTCCCCTCAGTTGTATACTGATTAATTCACTGTTATTAGTTTCCCACCCATTGCGAAACAGGCTCCCAAAATTTTTAAATTAAATCTATTTGCAAATTATTAATCTGTCATCTATATATTATATTAATGAAAAAAAAATTAACAAGAGGAACAACAATAATAATAATAAGGGCAAGATTAAAGCTTTAAACCCCTCTGTTAACAAAGTGCTATTTTAATCAACTCATAGAAAATTTATCATGGCATCTTATCTATTCCAAATTGTCCCAGAAGTTAACAAAGATTCATCAAGATTAAATATACACATTTGTTTCTAAATACCATCTCTTATTAACTGTTGTCTGATTAAATATAATAAATTCAATCTCCCATAGACCTCTCCTATGGTCTATCTTCCCATAGAAGTCCAGATCAAATTGTTTTCCAGTTAAATGTGATAAATCCATTCCTCAATTGTCTTCAATCCTTCTAGGGAAAACCAGTTTTTCACTTCTCCACTCAGTTAGGTTTCTCCTTTTATAAAATAATTCAGGGAGGCATGTGCAATTAACTCAGTTATTTCTAAGTCTGTACAGTCCATATTTTCTTCTGTGAGATTGTGGCTAAGAAAAACCACCAGGATTCAAAGTTGATCCAAGGAAAAAGGTTTTATTGTAACATTTCTGCAGAAACGGGTTCCTGCCCTGGCAGATGGGAGGAACGAAGGCAAAGCTTAAAGGCTCTACTCTTATACCCAAAACTACCCCCTACTACTCCCCCCTCCCAGTATACAAATGGCTTGATTTACAATCTATCTTTCAGGATACAAGTTACATTTTATTATCTTTCATGGTGCCTAGCTCGTAACACACTTCTTTATCTGATATCTAGCATTTCAAAGGCATTCCAAAATGTGTGATAGTTCCCAGCACTTCAAAAACATTCCAAGATCAGTTCTAATCAGTGCTTGATACCACATTTCCTTACTTCAAAAGGAAAACCTCCCTTTTTCATCTTGAGTTTTGAGTCATAAAATGAATACACTTCCCACACTTCCAATGAATCTGCTGCTTTCGAATCACATTCCTTTTGTGAATCT
>NW_020719303.1:0-14561 GCF_900518725.1 Notechis scutatus
CAGTTTTAGGTATTTTTGTGTATTTAAAATTATTGCTAATGCATCTTTTAGGAGAAAAGTTTTGCTACAACCACTTGTGACTTATTAAATATACCAAATATGAATAAACATGGCTTTTCAAGATTTTCCAAGCATCTTTTCCAGCTCTGTCAAACTCATTAATGTGGGAGATAAAATGCATGAAGCAAGATTGGTCTTTTGCAAAGATCCCATATGAATAATAGTGACAATTCACTTAACCAGAGTTGTATGGACCAGGTGAATTGATAAAAGCCTTATTTCCATACAACATTAAGGCATACAATTATTTCACACATCATAATTAAACCCAAATTAAATAACATGTATTAAGCATAACATCACTTGCAAAGTTTAGGAATGTTAATACTGCAGGAATTTTTTTTAGCTGCAGCTAACTACTACTGATCATTAACATTGATTAGCAGAAGTACAAAATACATTCCAGAATTCTCTATCATAGATGAAGAGGGAGCTAAAACTCATGACCTAATTAGGAGTCCACAAGTTTGCTCTAATTTGCTAGCCACAATATTCCTCCAGGAAGAACCTTCATTCTATAATTTGAAATTTGAATCTGAAATATAAATAAAATGATAATGCAACATGAAAATTAAAATCTCAGACTTAAGTTTTATTATCATTTTTTCACATCCTTTCCTCACACTTAGACTTCAGCAATTTCTGTTGAAAGGTCTCCTTGGCTTAAAGATATTTATCACTCTCTTGATAAAATGTGGAAAAAACGTAGCAGTGATGCATTTCATGTTGAAGAATCCTCAGAAGAGGAAGAGATATTCAATCGTGACAACGCAAGGTATTTTTCTTTTTTTTCCCTTTGGCACATATTACAAGAAAGAAATTCACAAAGCATGATGATGATGATGAATTTAATCATCATCATTTAAGCCACCATGTTCATTTACAGCCTGGCTTCCTTTTACTGCTAACTCTTCCAAATGTAATTACATTCTCCAATGAATTCTCCTGTGTGGCATGACCAAAATAAAAATAGAGAGGGAATCATCCCTACCTGACACTTATATCTTTCATTGTAAAATTCTTGGAACAAGTTTGGATTTGCCCAAACTGAGATCACTGCAATGCGCTTTACACAGGGCTGTCCTTGAAGATCACGTCAACTGCCCTTGAAGGCAACTCAGAAGCTCCATCTGGCCCCAAAAGCAGTGGCACATGCAGTTCTAGGTTTGCCAATCTTATACCTCTATTATATGACCTGTTGGCTCCCAGTTTTCTTCTGGGTGTAATTCAAGGTCCTGCTTGTCACCTTTAAATCCCTACATGGCAGGAATCAGGATATTTGCAGGATCCCGTCTCCCTGACAGTGTCTGTCCTTCCTACCAGATCTGATAGAGTAGGTACACTCCAGGTCCTTTGCCTGAAGTCTTGCCATCTAGTGGGAGCTTGGAGCAGTGCCTTTTTCTGGGGCTGTTCCTACCTTATGGAACCTTCTCCTCTCAAAAGATTCAGCAAACCCTGGTGCAGAGATGGAAAAAGAATATCTGGTGGTGAAATATCCTAAGGGGATGATTGAGGAGCCTGGTTTGTGTTTTCATTTTATGGTTTAATAGTTATTAATTTTATTGCTATTACTACCCAGAATTTTGTTTAAGATGGGCAGCCGTACAAATATTTCTTATAGAGGCAAATGTGTAGCATTCCACAGAAATGCTTACTTTCTTCTTCCGTTGAAAAAAAAACATAATGTATCTGCAAGAATGAAGAATGTGTGCAGTTGGAGATGTTGCCCTTGCTGACTACAAGGTTTGGATTTATCTTCATATACTGCTTCTGTAATTTGCTGGGGATACCAATTATCTTTTTTGGCTATAGCTGTTTTCTCTAAATATGGGATTACACCACTGCAGAGCCAATGTATGTAATATTGTTTTGAAAATAGATTTGTTTCACATACAAGACTTGTATGTGAATAACAAACCATACAAATTGCAAAAAAAAAAAAAAAAAACCCCAACCGTTACATCTTATTGTTGCACAACAAACCTGTAATTTCTGCTCTTCTTTATTTATCAGACTTCCAGAAATCCCTGGGCCTCTTCCTGTGGAAGTAATGTGAGTTACTACGTAAACCACAAAACTATTTTCCTGTTTAAAATTTAGAGCACCACAACAATTCTTCTGCGTTTTTGTTGAAATGTAGAAATTTTTAGAGTGCTGTTTCCAACAAATGTTTCCAGCACAATTGTGTAACTGAGCAGAGTTCAAAACATTGGAAGAATACTTATGGTATTTCGTTTAATTTTTTTCAAATTTTCAATGTATTTAAATATATATATTTATATTTTAGACTATGTATTATAGGAGATATCCTCTGCAATAATGTATTTTATTTTTCAATATAACTACATTTTCCTCTTATTTTAGCAATCCAAATGTGGAGATATAATTCAATTAACATTTTAGAAACAGCTATAATTGATGAAGACCCAGTTGTTGCAGTTGTTTAGGTACCAGGCTAAAAACCAAGAGATGATGAGATCTAGTCTCACCTTTGGGCATTAAGCCAGGAGGGTGACCTTGGGTCAGCCACTCTCTCAGCCCTAGGAAGGAAGCAATGGCAAATCCCTTCTGATATCTTCCCAAGAAAACTGCAGGGACAATCCAGACATTTGCCAGCAGTCAACATTGATATGAAGACATGCACACAAACAGTGATAGTTAAATAAATACATCCACCAAAAATCTTTATGTAAATCCTTCAAAACTGGTTAACTTAAAAGCAGGAATGCCTCTTGGATTCATAACCAATTAAACAACTGTGCCTTTAAGATGTGCCTTTAAATAGTACAAGCTTTAAGGCTCTAAAAGAACTGCAATAGAAGTCCTTTATGTTGGGATCAAGTCTTATTTTGTTCAATGACAAAAAACAAATTTTACATTGGCTAAAATGTTCTTCCATTGCATCCTGTCCTGTAGGATTGTTAACAGTTTCTTGAGGCATAGAAGAGACATGAAGCAGATGTGTTCCCAGAAAGCTAATCCACTTCTAGTACCAAAGTTGGAGACGTATTTGTTTATGTTCTTATTTGTTGGATATATATATTTTACCATTTCTTTGCCTGTGGACTCAATAGGAGTCTCCCCACTCATTTTATCCCAACAGCAACAAACCTGTGAGATAGATTTATCTCAGGAAGTGACTGCGCCAAATCATTCAGAGGACTCCATGACATTTGTGGAGATTTGAATATGGGTCTCCCCACACATGGTCCAACAGTTTAACCCAGTTAACCTTTAAAAGTCATACTATGAATTAGGAATCAACAAGCTGAAGCAGAATGAGAAACATAAGATAAGTAAATGTATATAAAAATCAGAGGCTTGAAAAAAGGTCGAAGAATCCGCTTAGATGTTTTGGAGAAGCTAGACTTCATATTCAAGGAAGGTGAGGCCCTGGGTTTTGCAGCAAAACCATCTTAGGGTTCTTAATGGCAACTACACAATTGTTGCCACATTTAGAGAAATTCTGAAATGCTGGATTCACATAAGGAAACAAAAGATCACCACTTTGTTCTTTATTGACCCCTTTAAACTTGGATTAATATCTGTTTCTGCATTATCTTCCTAGGGAAATATTGCCGCCGCCACCAGTGGCAACTGAACCTCCAGCTCTAACTCTGCCTCTAGCTGAACCTACAGCTCCACCTCCAGCTCCAGCTCCAGCTCCACCACCACCTCCAGCTCCTGTTCCCGCTCCTGCTCCAGAGCCTGTTAAAAAGGCCAGTTCAAAGAAAATGTGAGTATCTGTAGAGTTACATGTGTGGGATAGTATTCTTTTACTTGAAGATAGATCCACCCATAGATTCACCCACCCATAGTTTCATTCAGTTTATGAAAGAGCCGTGGTGGCGCAGTGGTTAGAATGTGGTATTGCAGGCTAACTCACTGCTCACTGCCAGGAGTTCAATCCTGACGTCTCAAGATTGACTCAACCTTCCATCCTTCCAGTGCCAGTAAAATGAGGACTCAGATTATTGGGGGCAATTTACTGACTCTGTAAACCACTGAGAAAGAACTGTAAAGCACTGTGAAATGGTATATAAGTTTTAGTGCTGTTCCTATTGAATTTCTTAATCATATTTATATAAACTGATTGTTTTTCATAGCTGCTATACTAAGAGATGCCACTCGAAATTCCTAGCCCTATTTTTAGGCAAGCAAACTGGGACGGAGTGATATTAGGTTTAATTTCCCCAGGAGAAAAAAAATCTCCAATAGATTGAAGGTCACGGTAGCCATGTTCCAGAGGACGATTTATCTATAGCATTTTGCTCAATCACAGAGCTTTTAAGATGGGGTGGGCTTCAAAATCGGTTCTCTGCCCGGTTGCTGGGTGGGTGTGGCCCTGGTGGGTGTGGCCTAGTCGGCCTTCTGCACCATGGCGGCGGCGGGGGGGGGGGCATTTTTGCCCTCCCTGGACTCTAGAGGCTTTCCTTGAGCCTCCAGGAGAGAAGGGAAATGGCCTACCTGGGCTCTGAAGGCCTTCTGGAGGCCTGAAATGGGCACGTTTCCAGCCTTCCGGAGCCTCCCCAAGCCTCCACATGGGCCCTGCACTTACCTGACGTCCAAAAAGGGTCTCATGGAGACTCCTGGGAGGGGAGGGGTGGGCGGAGCCAGCCAGGGGTGGGATTTGCCAGTTCACTGAACCAGTCATTAAAAATGATAAAATTAGCTACCAGTTTGCCCAAACTGGTGCAAACCAGTAGCAGCCCACCCCTGTTTTAAGATATGTGGATGTCATCTCCCAAAAATTACCTAGCCAGCCATGCTTAATATTAACATCTAAAGTTCCCGAGGTTGAGAAAAACCACTCTAAAACTTCCTTGCATTTTAAGAAGTTTGAAAAGAAATGAGCCATTATTCTTCCCAGGATAATGTATCACTAGGAAGGACGTAATCTCAGTTGTAGCAGAGTTCTTCTGTTCTGTTAAAATATCTTTCTGTTCTTTGTCAGGTCTGAAAAAGAGACAGGCACTACGGAAACCTCACCAACAACTGAGTGAGTAGTATAGTCTCTCAAGGATTGTTCTTTAACTTATAACTTTTTTCCACCAAAATATTTCCTGGGAAGGATGCAATCTAGGTTGTAGCAGAGTTCTTTTTAACTTCTATTCTGTTGTTTGTCAGGACTGAAAAAGAGACAGGCACTAGTGAAACCAGTCCAAAAACTGAGTAAGTAGTACAATTTGTCAAGGGCTCTTCTTCAACTTGGAACTTTTTTCCTCCAAGTTATTTCTAAGTAGTGCATTTGTTTAAAATAACATCTAATTTATATTGTTACTATTGCAGTTTCATCATTATTAAAATTAACAACTCTACACACCTAACAACTTTCGCATATATAGACTAAATATAAAATATATTGCATGCAGAATGGTAATGCCCTAACACCACCTCCTGTACTGTAATAGTATGAAACAATCTGGAACAATAAAGCATCCCATTTTTAGTAGCTGAACACATTTCAGATTCTAAGAGTGTTCTGAATTAAAAATTCAAACGGGGGGGGGGGGAGCAGAACTAGGAAGCGGAGGGTGCCTCCTAGTTCTAGCACTCACTAACCTGGTTGAAACTAAAGGGCAAAAAGCAGCATTCTTTCCTGGCTGCCCCACTCCTCAAACCCAAAGGAGAGTTTCTAGCTGAGTGCAGGAAAGTGCCCGAATCTGAGCAGCAGAGAGTGTCTCCTCTTAAGGGAGGTTTAATTTATTTTGGTGCACATTAAGGAAGATTTTATGAAATCTTCTTACTCTCTTTAGCTGTAAGTAAATGGAGTTAATGATGCTACAAAACTGATTTGTTTGCACGGATGGAGAAGTGCCTTGCACAACGCTTTTGATGCTGGGCACAAAAGAGGATTGGCCTCTTCTGCCACAAATTCATTTACCTGCAAACTCTGATCCAACCTGACGGGGACTTAGATAAGAAGGCTTAAATATGGGGTTGACTGCCCTCTAGGCCCAACAGATGAGACCACAATGTGAGGTGAAAGATCACCTTCTTATTAATAAAATAAAATCCCCATGACTGAATTTGGAGAGAAAGAAAAGCAAGTCATAAGCAATAGTATTTGGAAGGAAAGGATCAAAATGGTAGATCTGGTGCATGAGGAACTCAAAAAGTAAAAAGCAAGCTTACGAGTGATAACTGATGCAGGGAACTGCTGCAACATGGGTAGTTCTTGAGGCACCTAGAGTGGCCCCTGTTACATCACTGCTCTGAGAGCTGCCCTGGTGGTTGGTTTGATTCTGGGTGCATTTCAAAGAGTTGGTTATTACCCTTAAAGCCCTGCATGGCATAGGTCCAGGTTACTTGAGGAACAGCGGCTGCCGGGATCCAGGAGAAGGACTCCTGCCCTCTGGGACACCTTACCCTTGGGGTGAGATTGGCTGCCATCCTTCTGACCTTCGTTAAGGTCGGAGCTGAAGACCTGACTCTGCCAGATGGCTTGGGGCCCCAACAAGAGCGCATCACACTGGAGGTGGCTGGTGAATTAAGAGGCAATCCCACATCTCTCCCACTGTACATCCTCCTCCATCCCACCCCATCTTTTACCTTTTGGTTATCTTTTATTTATTAACTTTGTCTTTGATTATAACCACTGGTATCATATCAGAAATATTTAACTTTTACCCCGTAAGCCTCCTAGGGTTGCTTAGGAAGAAGATGGGTGGCAATTAAATCAAACAAATAAACAAATAAATAACTAGGCTAAGCTGACCAGGTGAAAATAAAATATTCAACTGCTGCCAGACCAATACTTAAATTCGGCTTTTAATTTTTTTAAAAAACAGGGGTTCAGAAACAGAAGGAGAAGGAACTGAAGGTACTTCAAAGAAAACGTAAGTAGCTTCAGTGTGCAAGTCAGGAGTGTTTCTCTTTAAGAATTTTTGAATGGTTCAGAATGCATTTGAAGATCCACTTTTATAGGATATTTAATATGTAAAACATCTCACAATCTCATTTTATTTCATTGTTCAACAGTACAAAGAAAAAGTTCTGGTAGAAAATAGGAAAAGGAAGGAGAAAAATAGAAAAGAGCAAAAACTTTTTACCTTTTCCAGTTCTGGAGTACTGAACACCTATTACAAAAGGGAGTAGACCTCCTTTCAGTGTATATTCATTGTATGTTGCATACATGTGGATGTAATTTCCTATCATTTTTATATCTATCTGATGCTAACAGATTGGAAGCTTTTCAATTTTGCTTTTGCATTTGTATTTATATTTATATTGGATCCTATATTTACTCTTTGAAGAATAGTCAGAAAACCTGCAGTAACTTATGGACGAACGACTCTTTTTAGAAATGAAATGCTTGGTAAATTAATAAAGCCCTCTACTAGAGCATTATATAATTAAAATAGCATGAAATCTAAAATAAACATTAAACAATAAAGCTACTATTCCTCTCTAAAAATGTAAAATATAAAGAAGGAATGGAGATTTTTTTTCCTAGAAGATTTTCTTTTGTGTGCCTTCTTTGCTAGAAGGGACATAGAAAGCAAAGGTATGTTTAGTGGATATGAAAAATTAGCTTCAAGCTACAGTTGTTTTGGGTGATTTTCCTATGGTTGTCAGATCTAGATCTCCTCAAAGAAAATATGTTCTTTCTGAAAAATCTAGCCTAGCAACATTGCAATTCATAGAGAGAATATAAGAATTTTCACATGAATACCTGATGTTCCAGATTTTCTTAATATATTTAGTTTGGGGGATCATATTTTCCAATGTATGTTAAAATATATAATGATGTTTTCATATTACCTTGGTTTAATAGAATCTGGAAATGCAGATTTAGAAATCAGTCACTTTCTGTCAAAGAAGCTAGTATCTTGCAACAGAATTAGCAAGAGCAATAGCACTTGCACTTGTATACAACCTCACAATGCTTTACAGCACTCTCTGAGCTGTTTATAGTGTCAGAATATTGCCCCCAACAATATGGCGGCAATGCCAACCTTGGAAAGGGAAAAGGGTGAGTCAACCGTGTGTCAGTCAGGGTATAACTTTTGGCTATGGGCAGAATTAGCTTGTAATACTGTATATCAGTAATTAGCTGTACTACTCAGTCAGAAAGTACTGCGAGGTGCAGGAGGAGGCTGAGTTGGCAAACTACAGAAAAAGATTCCAGGATTGTTGAGAAAGGGTAAGAAGTGAAAAACAAACAGAAACTTAAAGGACTCATTAAAATGTCTCAATAGACAAGATAATATTGTGTTCTGCCTGTTACAATTCAGGTTTTGATACAAGAATATGCACCCTGATCTGTATAACCAATTCACAGATGAACCTCAGAGAATATAACGTGTTTTACTCCTAAGTACATTTACATTTGGATACCACAGTAAGAATCCTCCCAAACATTGGTTTACTAGGAAATAGCGGCATCCTGATTTTTTGTTGTTGTTGTTGCACCCATTGTGTTCCTCCTATTGAAATATTTTATTTAGCATAGATGCTTGTTTACAGGGACATAGAAATAGTCATGCATTTCATTTATTTATTAAACAAATGTATATAATTGCCTAACTCACATGTAGGTAATTCCAGGTGGCTTATAACATCTATTTAACATTTATTAATTAATTCTATTCAAACCTAGGGCTTCACTTCTTCCTTTCCCTATCCTTACCATAGATAGAAAATGATGCTTCCAGACCCAAAGTAGCTATTGTGGGAAGATTTTATGGGTGGTTACCAAGGCCTTTTCTCTTAGAGCGGCTGGCTATGAGAGTGTTTTTGAAATAAAAGCTCTAAAACACTTCTGAAATTCTTGCTCTTCTCAGAAAAATAATGGCACCTCAATATATGGATATTACTTTAGAAGCACCTGAGAATAAGGGTACTGGATCTATTATAATAATAATAGCTTGACAAAAGTTGAACAGACTTATTAGAAGAATATGTAGTTTTATAAGCACATTGTAATATCATCTTTTAATCTGTTTATATCTACAGAAGTTCAGAAGAGGGAGATGAGGACGAGGAAGAAGAAGAAGAAGATTAATCCTATTTATCTAGAGCACTGCTTATCACTATATATTTTATTATTAAATACATTTTTCCATGCACCTTTTTATTGTTATCCTTATCCCGAGGCTTAAAAACATTTCAGAATAGCTATTCTCTCATCTGAAGCAACTGCAATTGGGTTGGGCTAAGGTTCTTAGTGGCAACCAATTATAAAATCTATAGGTTTCTTGGTGCCAGAATGATGTTTTACTAATGTATAGAACATTCACATGACATTTGTGTAGCAGCAGGATTACCCTAGTGTGTATGTATTTATTTATTGCATCTCTATAAAATCTTCAATAATATTTTCAGGTTCCCAAGTGCAGAATACTGTATCAGGTTTTTACATCTGTAACTAAAATTATGACTATAAACTGTAACACACACACACACACACACAAAATAGCAGGGAGCAAAATAAAACTCACAGTGTGATTAAGAATTCACAACACTTACAATACAAAATGAAAATGTAACAGCTATTAAAAAGTCTGAGGAATAAAAAAATATTCACTTGATGGCAAAATAACAAAATTAGTTGTATAAGACTGCTCTCCTTTGCAGGGAAAACATTCTGTTTTCCTCACTTCACTTGTCAGGAGCAAAAAAATAAAATAAAACGACCTTGAAAAAGCTTTCATGGTTCAAACTGAGAGAGATGAGAGTATAAACTCCTTCTAAAATCTTGGTCCCAAGTCAAAAGAGCACTAGATGTTGAGCCCAGAAACATCCTGTGCTGCTAATAAATCATTGGAGTAGCATGGGAAATTTCTCAGTCTCCAAAAACCTTGCAGCATTATTCGGCCTACTGAAATTTCAGGACTGTTTGAAAACAACGCACTGAGGAAGATGGCCACAACAGGACGAAGGGTAGACAGGTTGTCATCTGAAGGAAAAGTGACAATTAGCTTATCAGCCAAAAATGGTGAATAATGTTTATTTCTTGTCAGAGAGACTGCTCAAATTTTAAGGGGCAACATTGGATCAGGAAGCTCTCTGATACCCCATTCAGAACTGGATGAATAGTTTGAACACATATGCACACCAGTATTCAAGTTAACTATGGTTAGTTTCAAATTTCCTAATCATTTTATTCTATCAATTACAACATCATTCTTTATGTTAGTTGAGAAAAAAAAATAACTCAAAGTTGCTTGCCCTTTGTGGTATTTCTGGACCGCTCTTACCCAGAGATTGATTGAAATATTGAAGTTAGCATGGAAAAAAGAAGGGAATCCTTAATGGGACTGTGCTACTACTGTTGAATATTCAGTAAGGAGTGGAGTCTGACATAAGATTCCACTCATTGGTGAATTTCAACGGTGGGAAATTAAAGGACCATCAATGGCTGAAACGCTGGATAGCTCCTGGCTTAAAAGCAGGGAACAGGCAGTGGCTCTTCCTCTTGTTTTCTGGATCTTCAATAAACATCTGAGCATCTTGTCCCTTCCATCAACCCCCATCAGGTGGGATTCAAAAACCTCAGCAACCAGTTTGCTGCCCAGTTGCTGGATGGGCGTGGCCTACCAGAACTTCCAGAAGCGCCATTTTTGCCTTCCCAAGGGTCCAGAGACTTCCCTTGGACCTCTGGGAGGGCAAAAATGGCTTCCCCAGGCTCTGGACACTCTCCGGAAGCTGGAAACAGGCCCGTTTTGTGACTTTCAGTACTTCTGGTAGGGCCGTTTTTCACCTTCCCAGGGGTTTGGAGACTTCCCTTGGGCCTCTGGGAGGGCAAAAATGGCCTCCCCTGGGCTCTGGAGGCCCTTCAAAAGCCAGAAACAGGCCCATTTCTGGACTTCCAGAAGTCCCATTTTCCTCCTTCCCAGAGCCTCCGTGTGAACCCTGCACTTACCTGCATCGAAAATGGGTTGTGTGAAGACTCCTGGAGGGGCAAGGTGAGTGGGCAGGGCCAACCAAATCAAATACTGATTTGGTGAAAATTTAACATCCGGTTCACCTGAACTGATTTGAACCAGTAGAATCCCACCCCTGCCCCCTATCTAACACTGGCAACAAAGGTGGGATAGTCGGAAGCAGGGCAGAGACCTCCTTAGAGTGTCAGGTGTGGGGGAAATCATCCCAGGTCAGCATGTAAGTTTAAAGGCACCATTTGCCAGCATTGCAAATGCAGGGGACACATAGCTGAGGCTTGTAGAGTGAGCCAGCCAATCTATCATTGCCAGAGACCATCTTTATCCCCACACAACCTCTTGGCCCACAGATGGGGTTCTGGAAGGCACCATTTTCAAAATACAAGTGGAAAGAAAGTCTTCACAGAAGCTAGGGAGACCCATCATACAGTAGTGGGGCATTCCGACATTTACAAATCAAAGAAATTCCATATCATTGTGCTAATTGAAGGAAGCCCCTGCAACATGGAAGTGGACACGGGATCATATATATCCATGATGTCCTGGTCAAGCATCAGAAAGGTGGCCCAAGGTATCACCAGACAACAGCTGAAGATGCAAAAGACACTCTTAAAAGACTACCAAGAAAACTGCATCCCAATGATAGGGAGACGTTTCTTCCAAATCCAATTTAAGGAATTTACAGGGTTACTATCACTGATCATAGTAGACAGAGATCTATCCAGCCTACTTGGTATAGAATGGTTCAACACCCTGGGATTAGGAGTGATTGGCATCAACACCACCCAAGAAGGCGAGAAGCTGCAAACCGAATTCAGAGACGTTTTCGAAGGAAGCCTAGGCAAGTACATGGGGACCCCATCTGTTTCAATCTAGACCACCAAGTTGCCCTGTCAGACTAAAGCCACAAAGGCTTTCTTTTGCTCTGTGGCCCAAAATTGATGAGCAATTAGACAAGCCCAGGGAATTTTGGAGCCAGTCGACCATGCTAGGTGGGAGACACCTATTGTCACACCAATCAAGCCAGATCGCTCTATCTACATCTGTGCAGATTATAAATGTACATTAAATAAGGCATTGCAACAGAGCACCTATGCCATGCCAGTAATGCAACATCTTTTGCATTCTTTGAGGAAAGGCAAAACTTTTGCAAAACTTGATTTAGCACAAGCCTATCAGCAGCTGCCAGTGGATGAAGCCACAGCAGAGGCACAAACAACTGTGATCCAAAGGGGTGCGTGTGGTAATATATTTTATTAATCATTTTATCATTTTCTGTAAGGCCTTTGTATAACTAGCAGTAAGTCTAGGAGATGTGGGCATTCTTGGTGGGGGTAGGAGTATCTTTGCTCAGAGTGCCTCATTCTGTTTTGATTCTGCCAGTTTAGAAGGAATAGGAAAATGGGTGAAAGTTCAAGGTACAAGATACACAGTTGTGCTTTCTCATGGGACTTTCCAAACTTTCCCATGAGACTTTCCGTGGCTGTATGATCTCATCCTAGCAAGGTAACATCTGGGACTTTCCAAGATTGTGTGTTCTCATGCTGGTGAAGTAATCTCCTGTTGAGGTCATTGTTTTCTGAATATGCAGACTGTATTTTGCTTGTGTTTTTTCTCAATAAATACTGCTACCTGAGTTCTCTCAGGGTTGGCATTTTTCTCAGAGACAGTTCCCTGTGTCTCATTTCAATGTCAAACCACCATAGTGCGTTTAAATGCCATGGATTGCAGTTCAGAGTGATTGTGGCACCTGGACTATTCCAGTTTAATAGAACGTCTACTACATGGCATTCCAGGGATGGTGCCTTATTTTGATGATGTCCTCTTATCCGCAAGCAAGAAACAACAGCTAATTCACTGGCTATGGATAGTCCTGCACCATTTTCAGGAAGTCGTGCTTAAAATAAAAAAAGAAAGAGGGCAGGTAGCAGTACCCCAAGTTGAATTTTGGGATTTTTAATTGATGGGTCTGGTATTCACCCAACCAACAGCAAAATTAAAGCCATTAAGAAAGCCCCCAAACTCCCTACATTGTCACTCACCTGAGGAACCAGGAATCCAGTGGAGAACCTTGGATGAATCCATCCCAGTGGAACCAGCCACACCTCAGGGAAACTTCGAGGTACTTCCATGGGCTGACTCCAGAGAGGCAGCAAACTTGACTGTCCAGGTCACCACCACTGAAACAAATGAACTGCACAGGTCAGGTGCACCCACTGAAGCCCCACTTACCTGTGTGACTACATTCACTACACGCAAAATGATTGGCTAATGCCCATCCAAGAGGGGAGGAGTAAGGAGTGGAGTTTGATGTAAGACTCCACTCATTGGTGAATTTCAACAGCGGGAAATTAAAGGAACATCAATGGCTGAAACACCAGACAGTTTCCAATTTAAAAGCAGGAAACTGGGGGTGGCTCTTCCTCTTGTTTTCTGGATCTTCAATAAATGGTTGTTTTCACCTCTCTGAGCATCCTGCCTCTACCATTGACCCCCTATCTAACAACTACCACTATTTGAAACTAGCCTTTCATATGTAAATGTAACTAGTTCAAGCCTCACCTCCAGTATACAATTTGTATAGCCTGTCCACAATAACAGAAAGGTCAATGGCATCAAAAACTCCAATGAAATCCTAATGGAACCTTATTTGTTCCTGAGGTGCTTGCTGTTCTTCTTTTAAAAATAAAGCTATTGATCTAAAGTTACATGCTAATGCACGGTGTCTATCTTGCTATCTGGGTTTATAGTATGATAAAAAAAAACTATAGTTCAACAAACATTCTTGCATCTGGAGAAAAGTTGGAAAGACCCACATGTATTCGCATTTCCTTGTATTTATAGCAGAAGCCACAAAGTGAAGCCATCTTGTTATTTTTACACTCTTAAGTGGTAGACAATGAAAATAAAGATGACTGAAAAATTATCAACTACACTTATAATTAATAAAGCATATTAAAAAGGAAGGGGGAAAGGCAATATTTACATAGTAAAGGTTTTGGGAATTTGGCGAGTTATTCAGTAGGTGTTTAAGAACCATGTCTGCAGATATCTGAGAGATATCAGGAGAATGACCATTCCAGTTGAGGTAGAAATGGAAAGTTGCAGACCGAAAATCCTAGTAATCTGATTTGGTGGCAACTGTTGGGAAAGCTTGGCAAATCCTTGTCTGAGTACCTGGGGTTATTTCTATTGTTGGGCAAAGCAACCTTTTCAAGGGGGCAGCAGAGCCAGGAAAGTCTAGTTTTAAGAGATGGAACCTCAAGACAATAAGTCTAATTGAAGATGAAAGTTTGAAGTTTGGCACCTTTGAGTCAGTGTTGACCCCTGGAGACTGCCTGGAGAAGTCCTTGCACTTTTCTTGGAAAGATTTGTGAAATGAGTTTGGGGCTTTGACAGGATTTAAAATAAACAAACCAGAAAACAACAATTAAAAATATGTCTTCTCAGGGCAGTGATATATTGACCACAAAGTCGGTTTTAGAGTTGAGGAAAAGGTGAAATACTTAGGGGTTATGTTGACAAATACAAACATAAAACTGTTTCAAAATAATTATGTCCCTCTTTGGAGAGATATTAAGTCAGACATACAAAGATGGGAGAAACTGCACCTAT
>NW_020719304.1:3323-14553 GCF_900518725.1 Notechis scutatus
CCATCCTTTCTTCTTTCCTTCTTTTCCTTTCCTTTCCTTTCCTTCCTTCCCTCCCTCCTGGCTCCCTCCCTCCTCCCTCCCTCCCTTTCCTTCCTCCCTCCCTCCCTTCCTTTCTTTTTCTCCATCCACCCATCCTTCCTTTCTTCTTTCCTTTCCTTTCCTTTCCTTCCTTCCCTCCCTCCCGGCTCCCTCCCTCCTCCCTCCTGCCTCTCCATTTCTCCTTCCTTCCTTCCTTTTTTTATAAATAAATTTTATTAATTTTACAATTAAAACAAACCAACAACACATACACAAATGAAAGGAAAGAAAGAGAAAAAAAGCAAAAAGAACGAAAAGAAGATAGACAGAAAGAATAGAAAGCAATTAAAAACATTCTCATTTTCCACAGTTTGTAAGATCGAGGTCGGCATCTATCGGATCTCAGGGGTGGCCACAGACATCCAGCCCTTGAAAGCCGCCTTTGATTCCAGTGAGTTTTCCTTCCTTCCTTCCTTCCTCCCACCCTTCTTTCCTCTCTCTCTCCATCCTTCCTTTCTTCTTTCCTTCCTTTCCATTATTTCTCCCTTTCCTCCCTCTCTCCTTCCTTCCTTCCTGCTTGCCTCTCCATTCCCCCTTCCTTCCTCCCATCCTCCATTCCTCTCTCCAACCTTCCTTTCCTCTTTCCTTCCTTTCCATTCTTTCTTCATTTCCTCCCTCCCTCCTCCCTTCTTTCCATCCTTTCAATTCTTCCTTTCTTTCTTCCTGCTTGCCTCTCCATTCCTCCTTCCTTCTCCCACCCTCCATTCCTCTCTCTCCCTCCCTTCCTTCCTTCCTTCCAATTAAATTTTCACAGCAGCGATGTTCACACAACACTCTTAAAATGTTTAGCTTGAACATGGAAATTGGTGGATATGTGTCCTGGGTGCTTTTGTTAGTTGGAATTTCGGTGAACTAAATCCAGAAAATGAGTAATCAGGTGAATGCAGACCCTCTGAGTTATTACAGATTAAACAGCCACCGAGGAACAATATTTCAAACCGATATACTTTATTCAGATATATGGGTAATCAGAATACAGTAAATTAAGTTTGTTGTTTTGCTTTTTCCAGCTAGATGGCAGCATCTAGCCAACCTTGGCTAATTTTACTAACTTAATTTGGATCTGGTCAGTAGTTGGATGGAGGGAATCCCAGGGCTGTCAGCTAAATTGGGAAACTGAGAAAATAACCACAGCAAGCCATGACTACAACCCTCCATATCTGTTGCAACAAAACTACATAAACATTCTAAGCCAAGGAGGTTTTCCCTAACCTGCTTTTTTAGGCTTCAATGCTCTATTATTCCACCCCATTCTGTCCTCTAAGGGGCTTTCTTATGTTTTTTTAAAAAAATGTCCTTTTGTCTGGAAAATCCTTGTTCTTTGCAAAAGACCACACATTCAGGAGGTGCGCTACAAACAGGAATAAAAGATGGAGCTGTGGAGTGATTTTAAGACGTACAAGCAAATATCATTTCTCAAATTGATCTGCATTAAACTACATACACAGATGCTATAAATAGAAACATTTTTTGCAGAATGCATCATCCATCGGAATTATTGGTTAAAATTATCATTAAACCCCAGCCCCACCCCAGGGCAAAATGTACCCCCCTCCAACCCCGCTGCCTCTTTCACCTTCCAAAAAAAAAAAAAAAACCTTCTTACCTGAGCTTTCTCACCTGTCCTTTTAAAGATGCTCAGTCCTTCTGCAATTCTTCGCTTTGCAAAGGGGTCCGGTAGGGGGCGCAAGACTCCCGAGCCCACCAAAAACTACACATCCCATCTGCCCAATCGAACGCGAATTTGGCCACCCAACCTTGGAAGGCACGCCGGGAATGGTAGTCCGGCTGAAACCAAGCAGCGGGATTGGGTAAGAGGTGCGCTTGCGCACTCGAATCCAAACGAATGGAGGGTTTGTTTGTTTCTTCCCCCCCTCCCCTCTTCGGGGATTGGACTAAATTTCCCATGAAGCTCCGCGGGCTTTCCCCCTATTGGGAAAGCCGGGGCGAGCGGCGAACGGCACGACGGGAACTGTAGGCTTCGAGTTGTGAGGTGGGGGGAAGAGAAAGAAGCTCAAATGGCGGCGGCCTTCCCCAGAGCCCCGAAGAAGCCCGATGAAGCCGGCAGGGCGACGGAAGCGGCCTCGCCGCTGCAGTACAGCCTCCTGCTGGAGTACCTGGTGGGCGAAAAGCGAGGCCCGAGGCCGGATTTCCCGCCGGGCGTCCTCGGGGGCTTCCCGGCGCCCGTCAAGAGCCCCGAGCAGAAGATGGTCGAGCGCGCCATGGAAAGCTGCGCCTTCAAGGCGACGCTGGCCTGTGTCGGCGGTGGGTGTCTTCCGAGGGGGCCTGGAAGGCCGACTTCAACCCCTCCCCTCTCTGCCTCGCTAGAGTCACGAGGACTACAACTCCCATCACCCTGTGATATTCCAGGCGGCCGCTAGGGGGCGATAGAGAGGAACTTCTGCGGTTCTCTGCTGCCCCCTGGCGGCCGTGGAGAGAGTTGCAACTCTAGCGCGCCATTCCTGCCTCGGGGCTCCGGAGTGGGTGAGGATGATGGGTGAGGTAGCTCCTCACCCCCAGGAAGGAGGAGGCTAGGTTTGCCAGAAAATTTATTTTCAATTGTTTATTTTCATTTATTTAACAATTGGCCACCCTTCTCAAAGAGCTATCTTGTTTTCATGCATTTATGAAATTTAGCTATCGGCCTTCTGTGTTAACCCACCTTTATTGTTGTTATGAATAATTCAAGGCAGGGAACAACGTAATACTGCCCCGTCCTCCAGTTTTCCCCACAACAACAACCCTGTGAGGTGGGCTGGGCTGAGAGAGAGAGGGATTGGCCCAAAATCACTCAGCTGGCCCAAGGCAGGACTAGAACTCCCAGTCTCCTGGTGATTGGCTCAGAGTCACCCAGTTGGGTTGCATGCATAAGGCGGGACTAGAACTCACCATCTCCTGGTGATTGGCTCAAAGTCACCCAGCCAGCTTTCATTCATAAGGCAGGAACTAGAACTCACTTTCTCCTGGTGATTGGTTCAAAGTCACCCAGTTGGCTTTCATGCCCAAGGCTAGAACTCATCATCTCCTGGTGATTGGCTCAAAGTCACCCAGCCAGCTTTCATTCATAAGGCAGGAACTAGAATTCACCTCCTGGTGATCGGTTCAAGGTCACCCAGCCAGCTTTCATTCATAAGGCAGGAACTAGAATTCACCTCCTGGTGATTGGTTCAAAGTCACCCAGCCAGCTTTCATTCATAAGGCAGGAACTAGAATTCACCTCCTGGTGATTGGTTCAAGGTCACCCAGCCAGCTTTCATTCCTAAGGTGAGAACTAGAACTCACTGTCTCCTGGTGATTGGCTCAAAGTCACCAAGCCAGCTTTCATGCCTAAAGCAGGACTAGCATTCCCCATCTCCACGCACAGTGCATGGACAAAGCCAGATTCACTTAATGACCAAATTATTCATTTAAGTACAGCGATTCACTTAAATATGGCAAGAAAGCTCTCAAAAGCGGCAAAACTTACTGAAAAACTGTCTTGCTTAGCAACAGAAATGTTGGGCTCAAAAGTGTGGCTGTAAGAGAAGAACTACCTGTGTATGACTACCTTGTAAAGTGGAGATGGCATGAAAGCAAGCCCTTTGACTCCCCATTTGCACGATTCTCCAGACATGCATCCATCATTTCAGTCTTGGGTGAAGTGCCCTTGACTGACCTCTTTGCAATTCTGATCTGGCAGGTTTCGTCCTGGGAGGTGCCTTTGGCGTGTTCACCGCTGGCATCGATACCAACGTGGGCTTTGACCCTAAGGATCCCTACCGCACGCCGACAGCCAGAGAAGTCTTGAAAGATATGGGGCAGCGGGGAATGTCGTACGCCAAAAACTTTGCCATCGTGGGTGCAATGTTCTCTTGCACTGAATGCCTGGTGGAATCTGTGAGTAACTTCCTTGTTTTGATCTTGATTGAGAAAAGGGTCTGGGGGCTATATCGTATGATGAACGGTTGAGGGAGAGAGAGCTAGGAGGTATATATATATATATACAAACTAGAGGTTTATTCTTCCAAACTTTCAGACTCCTACTTGGAGGCCATCCTCAGGGAACTTTTCATTCTTCAGCTGGGCTGTTGTATGCATAGTATCCAGTTTCCCCGAAAATATGACCTACCCCGAAAGTAAGTCCTAGCTTGATTTTTACACATGCACCCAATATAAACCCTACCTCCAAAATAAGCCCTAATTAAGATCCCGCTCACTCCAGAGTGAATGGGTAAAAATTAAGCTAGGGTGGAGATGGAGGGTGGAGCTGCCTTACTACTTACCTTTGGAACAGGTATAGCCAGGCCTCGCACACCCCGACATCTGCCTTGCCGGCCCATTTCGTCTGCAGCCGACAAGGCTGGCAAGGCTTTCATGAAGGTCTCTAGCTGATAACAAAACTCGGGATCAACCCAGAGCTCTTTTATCGGCTGCAGAGGCCTTCAGGAAAGCCTTGGTGGCTGCAGAAGAAGAAGTTCCTGAAGGCCTCTGACAGCAAAAAGGAGGCCGGGGGCGATGTGCGCAAGTGAGGTTAGTCAGTGGATGACATCCCCCCAAAATAAGACCTGGTGCCTTTTTGGGTGGCAAAAAAATATACAAGACAGGGTCTTATTTTCGGGGAAACATGGTATTTATGTGGTGCCTGGTTGTGTGTGGCTTTTAGTTGTTAATTAGGACCATGTGGCGGGCTGTTAACACATTGATGTTTCCTTGTGCTGCTGCACCTTCAGCTCCTAAGTATGTGGTAAGCTGATAGTAAATCAGCACATCCTTTGACTTAACAAGGGGCTTGTTTCCCAGGCTTCAATCATTTCTCTGGCTATTTTTGCCCCTGCTCGGCCGACAATCGTAGTAGTCACGAAATAGAATGCATGTCCTTGTTCCTTGCAGTGTGAGGCTACTAATGAGTTCGAGTGTCCTTGTCTTAACTGCTCACTCATGTTCTTAGAAGGCCACAGAACAGCCCAATGCACACTTTCCGGAGGGAGAGAAGTTCCTTGAGGATGGGCTCCACGAGTCCAGAATCCTAGAAGAATAGACCTCTGGCCCCGGTGACCGACTCCGATTGAATCCCGCAACATTATCCTGGGAGCACGTATATTTTCCTTCATTTGCGAGCTATGCCTAGCTCAGGGGTGTCTCTTTCATTGAGGGCTGCATCAGGGTTGTGTTTGACCTCAGGGGGCCGGGGTGGGCGTGGCCAGGGTTGTTGTGCCCAACTTGGGGGCACCTGTGTGGCCTGAGCCGTCTGTCCGCGAAAACGGGCTCCCAAGCTCCGTTTTCAGCCGTGGCTGCCTCCTGCAAGCCTCCGCCAGCAGAAACCCTCCCGAGGCAGATCTAAGCACCCCGCAGGCCAGATTCATCCTCCGGGCCTTGAGTTTGACACCCCCTGATCTAGCCTGTTGAAGAGAAGAATTAGGGTGGACCTGATAGCAGTCTTCCCTGAAACTCCAATACTTTTGACCATCCGATGAGAAGAAAGGACTCCTCGAGTGAGGAGGATGGAAGGCAAAAGGGCAAGGGGACGGCAGAGGACGAGACGGATAGATAGCGTCATCAACACAACGGACGTGAATTTGGGCAAACTCTAGGAGACGGTGGAAGATGGCGGGGAGTGGGGGGGGGGGAGAAACGTGGAGCGCTGTGCTCCGTAGGGTCATGAGAAGGAGTCAGGCCTGACTTAGCCGCTTAACAGCAACAACAAAGATCTTCCAGTCCTTTAGAGCTGTTGCAGAGAATTATACTCCAACATACCAGAGAGCAGGACGAGAAGCAATGGGTGAACAAACAATCATGACAGAGAGATCTAACCTCGAATTAAGGGGAAATTTCCTGACCGTGAGGACAATTAATCCACGGAACAGCTTGCCTGCTGGAAGTGTGGGGGCTCCCATCGCTGGAGGTTTTCAAGAATAGACCGGACAACCATTTGACCAGGATGGTATGAAAGTCTTCCTACCTTGAGCCAGGGGGTTGGACTAGAAGGCCTCCGGGGTTCCTTCCAGCCTTACGTTCCAGGATCTTGGTTTAATTCCCTTAAAAACAAGAAGAGGAAGGGCGACAGTCTCCGTCCTTCGGTGTCCTTGTAACCAGAGCTGCCCACATCCTGTGTTTAGAGCTCTTTCTCTGGCACCGTCTGGTTTTCCTTCGAGCTCAGAGGATAGGGAGGATCCCTAATGCATTAATGCATTTTGTTTTTAATATAAGAAAAATACGTGCGGTTTCCGAGAGGGATCTAAGCAAAGGCAGTCATTAAAGTATCATTACCTTCGGGAACTGTGGCTTTCAAAGAGCCTCTCAGTCGCCAGCCTTTCCAGAGTTCAGACTCTTGGGTTGCTTCGACTGGGACACAGACACAGGTGTATAGTCAGCGGTGCCCAAGATCCCATACCTCATTATCATTTTTGCTTCACTGATGGTTTTTATATCATCAGCATAAAATTTGTGGCGGAATGCAGTCCGCAGAGACAGCAGAGCTTGGAAAATAAATAGGAAGAGGGTGAAGGCCGACCCTCTCTAGTCGCCTCAGATGGGCATCCTATAGCAATAGCCCTTAGACTTATATACCACTTTATATTGCCTCTAAGCAGTTTACAGAGTCAGCCTCTTGCCCCCGACACTCTGGGTCCTCATTTAACCCATCTCGGAAGGATGGAAGGCCGAGTCAATCTTGAGCAGGTCAGGATCGAGCTCCTGGTAATGGGCAGAGTTAGTCTGCAATAATGCATTATAACCACTGTGCCACTATGGATTCCTTCCTCCCTCCTTCCCTTCCCTTCCCTTCCTCCTCTAACAATAGGCCTTAAGACTTATATGCCACTTCACAGTGCTTTCCAGCCCTCTCTAAGCCGTTTACAAAGTCAGACTCTTGCCCCCAACAATCTGGGTCCTCATTTTACCCACCTTGGAAGAATGGAAGGCCAAGTCAACCTTGAGGTGGTAAGGATCGCACTCCAGACCGGGGGCAGAGTTGGCCTGCCATACTGCATTCTAACCACTGTGCCACAGGAAGGAAAAAAGGGAAGAAGGAAGGAAGGAAGGAATAGCACTTGCACTTATATACTGCTTCCCCGTGCTTTCCAGCCGTCTCTAAGCGGTTTACAGAGCCAGCCTCTTGCCCCCAACACTCTGGGTCCTCATTTTACCCACCTTGGAAGGAGGGAAGGCTGAGTCAACCTTCAGCCTGGTAGATTCGAACTGCTAAATTGAAGGCAGTCGGCAGTCAGCCAAAGTAGCCGGCAGTACCGCATTCTAATCACTGCCCCACCACGGCTCATATTTACGAAATATAAATTTAATAAATATAAATTCACAGAGTATATCTAATACTTATGCAGATAGTTGCTTTAGTCTGGGAAACTTCTGTTTGTAGGCGAAGAGCAATAAAGAGCTATAGGTAGTCCTCATCTTACGACCACAGTTAAGCCCCCAAGTTCCCTGTTTAAGCCAGACACTTGTCAAGTGAGCCTTGCCCCCATCTTACAACCTTTCTTGCCACCGTTGTTAAGTGAATCTGACTTCCCCATTGAATTGGTTCCTCAGAAAGTTGCAAAAGGGGATCACATGACACACACACACACACACACACACACACCGGGAACACTGCAACTGTCATAAATGTGAGTCAGTTGTCAAGTGTCTAAAGTTTAATCCTGGGGATGCTTCAGTGGTCGTTGTGTGAAAAACGGTCTTAAGGCAGATTTTTTCCCCAGTGCTGTAGTCACTTTGAATGTCACTAAATGAACGGTTGTAAGTTGAGGACTATCTTTATTCCACAGATTGGTTTTGGTTCTTTGGGCCTGACAGTTTCCAGTCATGAAAGAAGCTCTTCACAACCTATTCTATTCTATTCTATTCTATTCTATTCTTTCCTTATTCTATTCTTTCCTTATTCTATTCTATTCTTTCCTTATTCTATTCTATTCTTTCCTTTATCTATTCTATTCTATTCTATTCTATTCTATTCTATTCTATTCTATTCTATTCTTTCCTTATTCTATTCTATTCTTTCCTTTATCTGTTCTATTCTATTCTATTCTATTCTTTCCTTTATCTATTCTATTCTTTCCTTTATCTATTCTATTCTTTCCTTTATCTATTCTATTCTATTCTTTCCTTTATCTATTCTATTCTATTCTCTATTCTATTCTATTCTCTGTTTTCTATTCTATTCTATTCTATATTTTATTCTCTGTTCTATTCTATTATTCTATTTTCTATTCTATTCTTATTCTACTCTGTATTCTATTTTATTCTCTATTCAATTCTTAAATTCTTATTCTATTCTATTCTCTATTCTATTCTATTATTCTATTCTATATTTTATTCTTATTCTATTCTCTATTTTCTATATATTTTATTCTATATTTTATTTTTAAATTCTTATTCTATTCTATATTCTATTCTTAAATACTTATTCTAGTCTGTTCTATTCTTAAAATCCTTATTCTATCTATTCTCTATTCTATTCTATATTTTAAATTCTTATTCTATTCTGTTCAATTCTTAATATTCTTATTCTGTTCCCTGTATTTTCTATATTTTATTCTCTATTCTAATTCTATTCTATTACCCTATTCTAAGTCTATTCTCTATTTTCTATTCTCTATTTTATTCTCTATTCTTATTCTATTCTTATTCTATTTTATTATATCCTCCCAACTTTTTAGAAGGGACGTTAAACATGGGTGGTGGCTTCTTGACCGCCTCTTTTCTCGCTTCCCTAGTACCGAGGCAAATCCGATTGGAAGAACAGCGTCGCCAGCGGATGCATCACCGGCGGGGCCATCGGTTTCAGAGGTGAGCGCTTGCCTTCCAGGCTGTTTGGACAGGCTCCCCGGAGCCACAGCGGGACGGAGGCCCAGGCATTCCTGTACGAAGAAGCTGCCCTTGGCAACACAGCCCTGACTGCAGCTGGCGGAAGCCGAGGCATCGGCTTGCCAGAACATGGGCAGCCTGCCACTCTTTCTGGGATTCACAGCTCACGTGTCTCCCCCCGAGGATGCCAAGGTGGAAGCAAGTGTAATATTACGCAGGGTTCAAACGAGGCGAGTGCCTCGTTGGCGGTGGAAATCTTTAGTTATTTCGTTTTTTTAAAAGGAGCCGGGCCAGCAAAGAGATTTCCTTTTCAAAATGCCAAGCTCTAATGTCCCTTAAGTGTATTGAATGGTACCCCAAGCAAGCTCTTTTTTTAAAAACTGGATTGATTTAAATATTTTTGGGGGGTTAGGGGAGATATCCATGGAGATTCCCAATCCTTTAGGTCAGTAATGGCTAACCTTTTCAGCTTGGTGTGTCGAAAATCGGGAAAAAGGGTAGCCTTCCTCGGGTTGTGTGTCACTTCAAGAAATATCAATAACTTGGTTTATGACGGACTGGGCTGGGGTGATCACACAGGGCTGTGAAACTCGTCTCCCTGGTCTCAGGGCTGCAGGTGCAGGATGTGGGGATCGGAAGGCCACCTTACAGGGCTGTGAACCTCATGGATCTCCTTTCCTCCTGTTAGCGTTCCTGGGGTAATGAAACTGACAAACCTCAGTTTATGGCGGTTAAAACTGGTTCTCTGCTGCAAAGATCTCGCGGCAGCGGTGACACCGCGCCTCCACGCAACAAGCAGGGAGCAGGGATTGGAGCAGAGCACAGGCAGCCTCTAAATGTGCAGGTTTTCCCCACACCAACAGGCGTGTCAGTCAAAGTGCCTCGGCGTGTCACGAGTGACACGCGTGTCATAGGTTAGCCATCACTGCTTTAGGTCATGCTTGTCCCAAAAGTGTTTTACCAAAAAACCAAGTGGACTTTCTTGCTTTTTTCCCCCCCCCCACCCTTTGAAAATGTTTTGTTTCACTTCTCATCCAAGCAGCTTCTTAGGTTCTGCTGAACTGAACTCAACTGAAGTTGTTTCCTGGATGAGAAGCCAAAACGTTTTCAAGGGAAAAAACAAAAACACAAAAAAATCCAGTTGTCTTTTGGAATTAAAAAAAAATCATTTTTGTAGAGAGCCACAGGAGGTTTTGAGCCTGTTTTTGAGCCTTCAGAGCTATTGCTTCTGTTGGGAGTATCCTTCCCTAGTAGGGTTTATAAATTGTGCACGAACCAAGAAACAAACGTAAACCATGATGGACTGTGATGCATGAATCCGGCCCAGTGTTTTCTCAGCCTTGACAAATTGAAGCCGTGTGGACTTCAAACTCCCAGAATCCTCCAGGAAATATATTTTAAGATGGATGGACTTCAACTCCCAGAATTCCTCTGCCAGCAAGGACTCCCTTTTGGCTTTTGGGGTCTCAGGTACAGGATGGAGCCCATCTCTGGTCTGTGTGAATGATTGGTTAGATAGTGCCCGGCTGCTACGTTTTATTTTCACTTAATATTGTGTATTTTACTGTAAGCGGCCCAGAGCCATGTGAAAACGAGACGGGTGGCTTTACACAGGTAGTCCTCGACTTAACGACCCTCTCTGAGCCCAGAATTTATGTAAATTCTGCCAGTCATTAAGCGGGCTACCACGTGAGCATTTACAGCCCCCCCCTTTTTCTTTTTGCAATAATCATTAAGTAAATGCTGCCATCATTCAAACAATATGATGTTAAACGAAGCCTTTATTGTGCCACTGTGGGATACTGCAAACAGCCATAAACGTGGGCCAGTTGCAAAACGCCCCCAGTGCATTTGCAACTGGAGGGGGAAAGCCATTGGAACTTCTAAACTGGGCAGTCGGTAGCTCTGACGTGTTCCGTCATAACTTTGAGCAGTCGCTAAGCGAGGACTCCCTGCAAATGGAATAAATAAATCATAAATGATCGACTTCTCCTTTCCTTGCAGCCGGCCTCAAAGCTGGGGTCCTCGGCTGCGGGGGCTTCGCCGCCTTCTCCGCAGTGATCGACTACTACTTACGGTAGCAAGCCGAGGCCCCACCAGCAAGGACTTTTCTGACGGCCGCTGTGGAGGACAGCAGGGCCCAGTGGGTGTCTCGAGCCCCCCCACCGGGGCGGGGTTTATGAACGTTAAACCCACCGAGCGAGAACCCCAAATCTGCCAAGGTTAGGAGAAGAACCACCACAGAGGAGCCTGTTGCAAGCTCTTGAGTTCTCCTGCTTGGATCTGGGAAGTGAGCTGCTGGGATGAAAAATGGGAGTTTTGTGGTTGCGTGTTTGGACTGGGAAGAACAAAAAAA
>NW_020719305.1:0-14552 GCF_900518725.1 Notechis scutatus
TCCTTCCTTCCTTCCTTCCTTCCTTCCTTCCTTCCTTCCTTCCTTCCCAGTGGTTAGAGTGCAGTACTGCAGGCTACTTCTGCTGACTGCTGGCTGCCTGCAATTTGGCAGATCGAATCCCACCAGGCTCAAGGTTGACTCAGCCTTCCGTCCTTCCGAGGTGGGTAAAATGAGGACCCAGATTGTTGGGAACAAGAGGCTGACTCTGTACACCGTTTAGAGAGTAAAGCAATGTGAAGCAGTATATAAGTCTAAGGGTATTGCTATTGCTATCCAGTCAGAGCTGAAGAAGCTTCTTGGATGAGAACTGATACGTCGGCCAAATGTGCTTTTTCAAGAGGCAACTGGACTTTCTGGTTTTTCTCTGAAGCTGAAGAAGCTTCTTGGTTGAGAAGCAAAACATCTTCAAAGAAAAACCAAGAAAGTCTAGTGAAAAAAGGCCCCTTGGAGACAACCATGAGCTGAAGGACTGAGAATCTCCAGAGACAGCAGGGAAATGTCTTCTAGCAGGAAAGAAAGTCCAGATGCCTTTGGAAAGGAAGCACCTTTGGGTTCTAAATCACGGAGGGATTTTTTTGAGGACATCTCCAGTTCCAGCACGGTGGTTACTTTTGAGAACATTGGACTACAATGATGCTGGACTTCAAGCACTTAATATATTTTAAGTTGGCACTTGACTGTTTCCTGGTATGATTTGATTGCTTATTGCACCCTATGACTATTATTGTTGTACCTGATGATTCTTGACTCTTGATGAAGGTATCTTTTCTTTTATGGACCCTGAGAGCATTTGCACCAAGACAAATTCCTCGTGTGCCCAATCACACTTGGCCAATAAAAGAATTCTATTCTATTCTATTCTATTCTATTCTATTCTATTCTATTCTATTCTATTCTATTCTATTCTATTCTATTCTTCATCCCAATATTCTATTCTATTCTATTCTATTCTATTCTATTCTATTCTATTCTATTCTATTCTATTCTATTCTATTCTATTCTAAGCTTTTCATGAGCTGTGAGAACTCCTCATGAACTTCAGTCCCTGTATATGATGAGGATTTACCTTCCCCACATTTTTATATTTTGAAGAAATCTTGTTTCTGTATTTTTATCCCACTCCTTTTCTTCTCAGCATGCGATGGTGTGTTTTTCCAGATCCCTGAATTCAGCAGTTTGAAAGTTGGGTAGATGGAATCACGTTGGCAGGGGAATGCTTTGTCTCTCTTGCTGGAAGAGACAGTGTGCTATCCCTCTGCCCCCAATTTGCCATAATTGTGTGCATTTCCCTCCGCCAATTACTGAGTTGAGTAATTATTGTCAAATAAGCCTCAAGCACTCCACTTCTTTTCTACAATGATTTCCCATCTGAGACGGCTTCTCTATGACAACTATAAATTGGCCTTGAATTAAAAACCAAACTGTCCACTGGTTTCAGATTCTGGTGTTTTTTTGTTTGGTAGGAAGAATTAAACAGGTTTCTCTATTTGGATGCCCTGGCATATTATTTCTAATGTCAGATGGAACTCAGAGTCCATTCATCCATCCTCAAGGCACTGTTTGCAGTATTGAGGCAAGGCACTGATCTCATTGAGGTGTCATCCTAAGGACAGGGTGGGATAGGATTAGAAGAGAAAAGGGAATAGAATAGAACAGAAAAGAATAAGAGGGATGGAGAATAGAATAGAATAGAACAGAACAGAAGGAATGAAGAATAGAATAGAATAGAATAGAATAGAATAGAATAGAATAGAATAGAATAGAATAGAATTCTTTATTGGTCAAGTGTGATTGGGTAGAGAATAGAATGGAATATGGAATGGAATAGAACAGAATAGAATAGAGAATATACTATATATATATATATTGGAATCTAGATACTGAAATGGGAATGGAGAATGAAAGGATGGAATGGGAAAGGGAAAAGGGAATGGAATGGAGAGGAGAGGAGAGGAGAGGAGAGGAGAAAAGAAGGGGGAAAAGAGAATAGAATTAATAGAATAGAATGAAATGGAATAGAACAGAACAGAACAAAATAGAACAGAATAATACTTTATTTGGTCAAGTGTGATTAGACACACAAGGAATTTGCCTCCAATGCAGAAGCTCTCAGTATACATGCAAAACAACAAAGTAATAATAATCATGCCCATGGTTTTTTTTAATATACACACACACATACATACATACATACACACATACACACATACACACATACACATACACACACACACACACACACACACACACACACACACACATATATATATATATATATATATATATATATATATATATATATATATAGCCATCAAAAAAGGCACCGGGTCTTATTTTGGGGGGATGTCCTTCACTGACTAACCTCTGGTCACCCCCGGCCTCCTTTTTGCTGTCAGGGACCTTCAGGAACTTCTTTTGTGGACGGCAAGGCTTTCCTGAAGGCCTCTGCAGACAATAACAGATCTCTGGATCGATCCAGAGCTTTGTTCTCAGCTCCAGAGGCCTTCAGGAAAGCTTTGCCAGCCTCGCCAGCTGCAGAAGAAATGGGCCGGCAAGGCGGGTGTTGGGGTGTGCGAGGCCTGACTACAACTGTCCAAAGGTAAGGAGTAGGGCAACTCTACCCACCCTCCATCCCCACCCTAGCTTAATTTTTACCCGTCCACTCTTAATTAGGGCTTATTTGGGGGGTACAACTTATATTGGGTGCATGTGTAAAAATCAAGCTAGGACTTACTTTCAGGGTAGGTTGTATTTTTGGGGAAATAGGGTAATAAGAGAAGGTAGTAGAAAAGATGAGAAGGATGATAATAGTGATAACAATAACAACAATAATAATACAGCCATACCATACAAGCTAGGGATACATACTCATTTTATGTAGACCAGGGTTTCTAACCTTGGCATATTTATGACTTGTGCATTTCAACTCCCAGAATTCCCTAGCCAGCCATGCTAGATCCCAAGGGATCACTTCACCCGGCCTGCAGTTCTTGGTGTAGATTCCAGATCTTTGTAGGTTTCCTTCATAAGAAAATGAGCCCTTGAAGAGAAGAAGAGAGTTGGAAGGGACCTCGGAGGTCTTCTAGCCCAACCCCTCCCCTGCTCAGGCAGGAGGCCCTGTCCGATTCCAGGCAAATGGCTGTCCAGTCTCTTCTTAAAGACCTCCAGTGTTGGAAAAGCCACAACTTCTGGTGGCCAGCCGTTCCACCGGTTAGTCGTCCTAACGTAGAACCAAGCAATTTGACAAGAAAGCAAATTCAGTTCCTTCCTGGCATGCCGTGTCTTTTGGCGCAAGGAAGAGGTGACTTTGATTGATGCTAGGCGCTTGGACGAAGTGAGACCTGTCGCCAAACAAGGCATTTAATCTTAGAGGTATTCCAAAATGTTTTCTTTGCAATTGTCAGTCTTGTGTTCGTTTCCTGAATTATGATCTGCTGCCTCTCCATCAAAATGTGAATATAAACCATCTATGAAATTTTGCGCTGGCAAAGCTGTTCAGAGACAAATCAGCTAAATGCTGGAAATGCCACCAGATACCAGGAACATAATATGTGGTGGGCATGCACAGAAGCTAAAAAGGTGTTGGACAAAAATACATACGTGGTTGGAAAAGATGAGAAAACAACACATCGACTTGAAACCTGAGATATTTTTGTTGGGGATTTTACCTCAGAACTATAGTAAAGGAAAAAAAAAATCATATTTAATTATACATATATTAACAGCCACTAGAATTGTATTTGCTCAAAATTGGAAAAATGAAAAGATAGAGGAAGAGGTGATTATGAAAATATTTGAATGTGCACAAAGAGGCTGAAAAACAGCTTCTACCCCAGGGCAGTAGCTCTGTTGGATTCTACTGTATAGTCAGTGTGGTGTTAGGGGTTTTCCATTCAATGTGTGTTGTGGTTCGCTGGCAGCAGGTGCGGACGGTTGAGGTCTCGGAGAGTGAGGAGTTCTTTGCAGGAAGCAAAGAAGTTTTTGCACTCAAGCCTTGTGGACGTTCGGAATATCTTGGTTGGTGTTTGGAGACTCTTTGTGCTTGAAATATTTCTTGGCAACTTTATCTAGTGTTCTTGGCAGCCTTGGCAAGGCTCGTTCTGATCAGAGACCATCAGTTTGAAACAGCCTTTTAACCGGGAAGGAACGGAATTCATAAAGAACCATTAAAAGGTTTGGCTATTACCTCCATTTTGTGTTTGTTTCCTTGGAACAAGGTTTGGGTCAGAACAATGTGTGGAGTGTGAAGGATGTGTGTTTGTGTTTATTTTCATGGTCATGGTGTGCACTGAAGATGGTGTTTGATTTCGTTGTACGAGGTGCAAGGACAATAAACTAAACCAAACTAAATGAACAGATTAAGATTGGCAATTAAGGAACAAGAAGAAACGGAATATTATATGATATGGGGTTTATTTTATAAATGGTTGGAAAATAAAAATAAAAAAGTTAAATGAACATAAGGCAAAATGCATTAAGATTACTACCATGATAAGATAAATAAGGATGAGTAGTTTTTAATATGAAAGTAACTATTGATATTATAGTAAGAGATGTATATCAAATATAAATATGTGCACAAGATATATGTACCCAGCCAATACACTGTTGAATTGAAAGATGGATATGTTGTAAAATAAAATAAAAAAATGGGGGGGAAATGTGAATATAAACCAAGATCCAGAGGGTTACAAAGATAGGTGAACATACCATCACATTAGTGGTCCTGGAGAATCCCCAACCCTTCTCCCACAGGTTATCTTGAGATCTACTTCTCCTGTGTGGCCGTTAATCCCAGATTCCCGTTGCATTAGAAGTAGGATGAATAATAGAGATGGCACCAGATGGTGAGCCGATTTTTTTTTCCTTTTTCTTTTTTAATTTAAAAAAAAAAGTGGGAAACTTAAAAAAAAAAAAAAAGACATTGACACTCTATTCGTTTCTCGAATTGGGAAATTACTAATAGCGGAGAACGCAAAACCTGTTCATTCCACAAACCCTTTTGTGTATTTTTTTTTTGCTCGCAGCTCTTTACATAATACTGCTTCTCCGCAGTGTGTAGCTTCCAAACCAGAAGTGAGCTTAAGCAACTGTAGGGTAAAATACTTGGTTGGCTGGAATCGTGGCAAAGAGTGTGAATGCCAAACCATAATTTAACGAATGTGTTCCGAAGTTAACTTCTGGTTGCGCAAAACGTGGTTTGAGAGGGTGTCCAGTATCGCACCCTATACATTTTTTAAAATTTTGATACTCATTATTTTTTTTTATTCCAATGATGTACAATCACCATGTTGTGTATCAAATTGGTTCCAGAGACAGGGAAGTAGGACTACCCCACCAATTGAAAGCTCCTGAACTGAAGCAGGCGACAAAAACGTGGCCATTTTTTGTGAACTGACTTTGGGCCAATCACCAGGAGACTGGGAGTTCTAGTTCTGCCCTTGCCATGAAGGCCTGTTAGGTGACTTTGGGCGAATCACCAGGAGACAGTGAGTTCTAGTTCTGCCTTAGGCATGAAAGCCAACTGGGTGACTTTGGGCCATTCACCAGGAGACTGGGAGTTCTAGTTCTGTCCTAGCTCCAAATGCTGGCTGGGTGACTTTGGGCCAATCACCAGGAGACAGTGAGTTCTAGTCCTGCCTTAGCTATGAAAGCCGGCTGGGTGACTTTGGGCCATTCATCAGGAGACTGGGAGTTCTAGTCCTGCCTTAGGCAAGAAAGCCAGCTGGGTGACTTTGGGCCATTCACCAGGAGAACAGTGAGTTCTAGTCCCGCCTTAGGCATGAAAGCCGGCTGGGTGACTTTGGGCCAATCACCAGGAGACTGGGAGTTCTAGTCCTGGGCATGAAAACTGGCTGGTGGGCTTTGGACCAGTCCCTCTCTGTCACCCTAACCCACCTCCCAAGGTGGTTGTTGTGAGGAAACTAGGTGGAGGAAGGTGTGTTGGATATGTTTTGCAATTTGGGTTGCACAATATAAATAAACTAGCTCGATGCCCATGCTTTGCTACGAAACTATGTGGTGGGGCTTAGTTTTTTTGGGAGGAAAATAAGGGGGGCGGGGGGATAATTGTGCCTCTGCATAGTAGCATCCATCACAAAATCTCCAAAACTGTAAAGCCTACAAACTTGAAATTGGGCACCTGTGTCCCTCTTGGCTTCTAAGGGCTCACTGAGAAAGGATTTTTCGAAATGACAATCAGAGCATTTAGTATTTCCTATATTATTATTATTAACACGCTCTGATGCTAAGGAGTTCTACTCCCCCTCCCCACCTGGAAAGAAATCTCTTCCAAAGGCAAAACATAAGCAGAGGAGTTTCAGTTTTAGTTTGATACCAGCAAGCAGCTTTAGTGCAGAACAGTTGAGCTAAGCCACGCCCAGGCTCCTTGCTGTCTCTTTCTTGTTCACACAGCAAATACTGCTTCAGTTTCCAAACAGCCCTCAACTCTCTCACACACTGACAGAACGCTAGCCAGATGAATACCGATGGATGCTGGTAGGCAGAGGCAGAATTTTTCCCCCCTTATTTTCCTCCCCCAAAACTAAGCCCGACCACATAGTTGCGTAGCGAAGCACATGAGTATCGAGCTAGTATATAATATATAGTCCACAAGTCTTCTTGGTTCTGACATAATCGTGGGGAGTCTGAGATCCAGCGAAGATCTGAGCATGATTTTCCCACCTCCCAACAACAAAAGACCAGCCGCCACACACTCCAGAAATCCGATTGGAAGAACAGCCTTCTAATTACAGGGCAACCTCCACTTAACGGCCTCAACGGAGCCCTACCTTTCTGTCGCTGTGCGAGACCTTAACTTGAGGTGTGGCCCGTTTTACGACCTTGGCGCCACTGTCGTGGAGCGAACCCCCTGCGGTTGTTCAATTAGTAACGTGGTCGTTGAGTGAATCTTGGTTTCCCTCCATTGACTTGACATTGTCTGAAGGTCATAAAAGGGGATTTCCCTTCCTCCCCCTCCCACCTCCGGATGCTGCAAAACCATCATAAATATGAGTCAGTTGTCAAGGGTCTGTAAATCATGTCACCGCAATGGTCGTTAAGTGTGAAAAACAGTCCCAAGTCGCTTCCCTTCCCCCCAACGGCGTTTTAACTTTGAACGGTCAGTAAATGAACTGTTGTAAGATGAGGACTACCTTTATAGCACAGGGACGTTGTCTGTTTGGAAGTTAAATTTTCTCAGGCTTTAATTTTGGAGGGGTTTTTTGGGGGGTGTTTCGTTTGGTTTGCTCTGCCAGGATCTGTTATACAGGTAGTCCTCCACTTACAACAGTTTATTTGGTGACCAAAGTTAGAACGGCGCTGGAAATAGTGACTTAGGACCGTTTTCCACACTTACGACCATTGCTGCATCCCCATGGTTACTGTGATGACTCGGGGCGTGACACAAAAATAACAAAGTCACAAAAGTAGAATAAATTCCCTTTAATCCCTCCAACTTGGCCCTAATTTCCAATTATCCTCAGCTGGAGATCAAACTCTTCCAAAAACAGTCTACCAAGGGAGTAAATGCAGTCCGAGCCCAAAGTAAAGATAATTAGAAATTTTTTAAAAACCCAACACAAACCACACTGAAGTAATTAATACGGCAGGCCAGGATGATAAATGGCAGACTTTCAAAGGATAATGCAGCGCCCACAGTTGGGAGGACGCCAAAAACCCAGATAAGGCTGACCAAGATGATGCACGCTTTGCTTCCAGCAAGGAGCTGTGTGCAAACTCCCCACTTATATCCTGTTCTCCCATCTGCAACTAATGAAGGGAATCAGGGCCCTTTCCTCTCCCGTAAGCCACGTTGCTCCCTTCTCTGCTCCTCCCTGCGTGCCCTTGGATGAAGAGGGGGTGGGCCTGGGTCTTCCTCTGAAGGCCCAGCCGGACTGTGCCCTCCCCCAGTTTCCTCCACAGCCACCAGAGCCGCACTCCCACTCCCTGTCAGCTGCTCAATCTCCCCCTCAGAATCGGACTCCAACAAGGGCATGACAGTTACCCGATCAAAATTCAGACTCTGGGCAACTGACTGGTACTTATGATGGTTGCAGAGTCCCGGGGTCACGTGATCCCCTTTTGCGACCTTCTGACCAGCAAAGCCAACAGGGGAATCCAGATTTGCTTAACGACCGTGTGATTCCCTTAACCAACGTGGCAGGAAAGGTCTGTAAAATGAGGCGAAACTCCCTTTAAACAAATTTCTCACTTAGCAACATCAGTTTTGAGCTCCGTTTGTAGTTGTAAGTCGAGGACTTCCTGCAGAACAGGGCAATGATGCCATCTTGATTCAACGGGCGGCTTCCAGGGGGAAAGCCACGCCTGGTCCTTTTCAGCAAAGGGTTCACAAACACACTTGTCACACTTGCTTCTCCTCCTCTCCGCCAGTGGCAGGAGCCATTGTCGGTGTGTTGTGTTCAGTTTAGTTTAGTTGAGTTTCCTAAATTAATTTTTATGGGCCGGCCAGCTATTTCGGCTGCAAAGAGGTACCCCACTGTTCACATTATTGTGGTATTCTTTGCAAAGTGGTGAAGCAAAACAGATGCCTTAACATTTTGCAGCTGATTAACTATCATTTCGAGCCTTAAAATTCTGGTGCTCCTCTCCCCAAAGTTAGTTTCCTTTATTGTCCTTGGGCACCTCGTACAACGAAATGAAATGCCATCTTCAGTGTACAATTTATGGCTATGAAAATAAACACAAACACACCTCCTTCACATTCTATACAATTGGATTGAAAATCCCTGATATTGCATGAATATTGCACTATGCAGTAGAATTCCATAGACTTCCTGCCCTGGGATAGAAGCTGTTTTTCAGCCTATTTGTCCTTGTTTTTATTATTGTCTTGTACCGTCTGCCAGGTGGTAATAGTTCAAAAAAAAAAAAAAAAAAAGGTGCCCAGGATGAGATGGATCTTTGAGGATGTCTTGAACTAAGGCAGCAGGAGCTATAAAGCTCTTCCAAAGAGGGGAGAGGGCAACCCATGATCTTTTGGGCAATGATGTTAACCTTCTGGAGTGCTTTCCTATCTGCCCCAGTGCAATTGGCAAACCCTACAGAGGTGCAGTAGGTTAAAATACTCTCTATGGTGCTGCTGTAGAAGGTCACCAGCAGTTTTTCATCCAGTTGTTGTTTCCTGAGAAGCTTCAGGTAGTATAATCTCTGCTGGGCCCTTTTGACCAGGGCTGCTATGTGGGCACCCCAGGCCAGGTCCTCTTTTAGGGTAACACCCAGAAACTTAAAAGTGGCCCCTTGCTCCACTCGGTCTCCACTGATAAGCAAGGGCTGGAGGTCTGGTCTGTTCCTTCTATATAATCCACTATCGGCTTCTTGGTCTTATTGGTGTTGAGGACCGAATTACTGTCTCCACACCACAAAAGTGTTACCCCTTTGTTGTGAGATGGGGATTGTAGGAAGAGGACGCAGGTAAGAAAATAATTTGGGACTCCCCCCCCCCCCCCAATCTCCTGACACCCTAACCACAGCCCATCTTACATAAAGAATCCAGATTTTTTTTAAAAAAAAAAACTTGCTAATAATGTGAGCAGATTTAATATATGAGCAGGTTACGCTTAAGCTGCCCTGGAGCGAATTCAACTCCGGAACACACCTGATGGAAACAATTGCAAGTCGTAGTAAATGGAAAGCAACACCGGACTAGGATAACGTTTAGCTCTGTGTTTCCCTGTTGGTAAAAAAAAAAACCCAGAAGATTTCATTACTGTTAAATTTGGACAGAAAACCTTGAGTTTTTAAGAAAGGGAATGAAGTTATGACGGAAAACAAACTCCGGAGCTCGTTCATACCTTCTTATCAGCCTCCAGGGCTACATGTAATTAAAAGTCTAGTTGTCTTGTTCGATACTCTAGAAGTGTGATATGCACCTCACATCTTACTATAGGTAGTTGTCTCCTCTGCAGGGTTAACTAAATTTCGCTCCCTCCCCCTTATTTTGCCACGGATGTGTGTATTTTCTAAAAGATACGCGGTTTTTTTTTTTTTATGTAAAAGATGATGGGTATCGAAGTCTCCTTTTCTGGAACTCTGAACAGTTTTGTCTCAGCGTGCTGTCTAAATTGTTCTCTAAAAGATCAAAATTAATAAGAGGTTAGATGGGGTTTTTTTCCCCCCCTTTCCTTTCCTCCTCCTGTTTTGATAGCTATCATATGACATCCTGAACTATACATGATGTGGCCTTTTCTGTATTGCTCATTAAATTGGATGCCTGTGTACAATTTTCAATCCCACTGTATTTTAGATCGTGCAGCATGATTTACAGAATAGCAGGGTGGGAAGAGACCTCAGTGGTCTTCTAGTCCAACCCCCCCCCCCCCCGTTCAAGCAGGGGACCCTATTATTTGAGACGAATGGTTATCCAATCTCTTCTTCAAAACCTCCAGCGTTGGATGACCTACAGCTTCTGAAGGCAAGTTGTTCCCCTGGTTAATTGTTCTAACTGTCAGGAAATGACTCCTAGGTTGGTTCTCTCTTTAGTTAGTTTCCATCTGTTGCTTCTTATCCGGCCTTCACATACTTTGGAGAATAAGTGGACCCCTCTCTCTTTGTGCCGGCCCCTCAAATATTGGAAGACTGGACTCATGTCCCCTTGGTCAGAAATGGTGTAGGGTCTCCCGCTTAGGTGGGTGGGTGGGGGGTTGGACTAGATGACCTACAAGGTCCCTTCCAACTCTGATTATCTGTTATCCCCCCACCCGCCCCCCAGTCCTTCTTCTCACCAGACTAGACATCCCCAATTCCTGCCACCACTCTGCACATTTTAACATTTCAGCCAGTGCAAAACCAAACCATTTTTTCTCTTGAGCCAGCTTCAAAACCCAGGAAGATAAATAACAAGTCAGAAAGCAAAGCAAAGAAAGCATTTTAAAAAAATCATTCTTGAGCAGGAAGCCATGCGCTCTGGCCACACTGAAGTGCAGACCAGCCTGTTCCGTTCCCTGGGCTCTGGGTGAGAAAAGCAGAACCCCTGAGCAGCAAACAACAGGCGGAGGGAGCTTCAACAGCATTCACTTCGATTTCCATCACATCCAACAAACACCTTTTATTATTATTATGATTACTACTACTACTACTACGGCGGTTGTGATTAAAATGGAAACGAGGAACTCGCAGGTGGATTTTCTTCCTTTTCTTCCTTCTTGCTTACAATTGTACATACCATAAGTTCTCGTGGAATTCATGAGCAGCAAATGCTCCGGGAGAAGTCGTTTTGTGAGGGCGGCATTTGGAAGTTTGCAGGCTGCATGCTCGTGGTCCAGGCTGAGGAGGAGGAGGAGGAAGGGGAGAACTCCATCACTTGATGAAATGAAGGGCATCGCTCTGAACAATTGAGCCTTTGGAGCAATCCAGGCTAGTCAGCAGGCGGAAGCCGCACTTGAGGGCCATCATGATGGCTTCGAACTTGAGCGTCTCCAAGGTGCAGACAAAGGTGTTGTCCTCCTTCAAGACCAGCCGCGTCCCGTTCTCCGACTTGATGAAGTACTTAAACTGAATGATGTTGGAAGAGACGGTAAACTCTTCGGGGAAACCGTCCAGCCGGCTCTTGGAGACCAGCACGATGCGGGATTTGATTTTGGCGATGAAGTCAGGGGCATTGCAAAAAATCCGGAGGCCCTGGGTACGGTCGTGGCTGTCGGTGATCTCCAGGAAGGTGGCCTCTCGGGAGGCCAGCTGCTCCTTCTCCCATCTGGCTTTCACCGCCTCGCCCAGGAGGGGAAGCTGGAAGAATTCAGCCTCCTGGGCCAGGAGTTGGTTTTCCTTGAAGCCCTCGGGGAGGAGGAGCTCCCCGTTCCTCAGGAAGTTCAGAACGTGCCTAAAGAGGAGACCGTCCCTGTCGATGAAGAAGTGGCCCTCGGCGTCGGACGGGCAAAGGGTTTTCCCGCTGACAACTCTTTCCAGAAAGGAATCGGCGTATTTGGTGAGAGTTTGCCTCTGGCTAACGTAGAGGTAGCCGCCAACGTTGAGAGTCACCAGAGACATGTTGGGATGCTTGCCGTGGTCCTTCCCTTCTGACGATGCGCTGCCTTTCTTCTCCTTCTCCATCTCGCCCCCCTCCTCCCCCGGGTTGGGTTGGTGGGGCGCGCCGATGGTGGCTAGGATGGGCCACCTGTCCCTCTCACCTTGCTCCCCCTCCCCCCTTTCTCTCTCTGGCTTGGTGCAAGAGAGGTAGGTCTCTTCCCGAAAACCCGTCGATTCAGCCCCGGGGAGGAAGCACGCTGGCGAGGAAGCGCACTAAGCCGTGCATGAGCTTCTCAAGCACAGTTTTGCAGGAGGTGGCGTAGGAACCGCGCGTGTGTGTGTGTGTGTGTGTGCTGCGTTGTTCCCAGGAGCCGGTCTGGAAAGCTGAATTTGCATTTAACTGTGTGAGGGTAAGAAGATGCTTGTTGGAGGGGGAGTTGGCTTTTCTTTTCCCTTTGAAGTCCCCAGAATTATAAAGGGAGGTTTTTTTCTTCTTCCCCCTGGAGGGTGCTGGGAGTAAAAAAGTGGCATGCCCTCAATGCCCACCTTAAGGATGGAAGCCAGATTTGGGAAAAGGGAAAAGAAAAGCACGCCTGAAATTTCATTCCGTGTTGTGCAACAGCTTTCCAAGATGCCTTTGTGAATAAGGGATTCATAAACCTTCTGGGGGGGAAACAACAACAGCAGCAAAACAAAATAACCCTTAAGAAGATGGACTTGGTTTATTCAGAGCTTTGCAAATCTCTGTGGTTGGCTGGTCATCTTCGTACACAAAGGCAGCAATGGAAAGGCTGAAATCCAGCCGCCCTCCTTCAAAATCCTCCCCAGCCAGTGTGGATTTTATACAGGATTCCTAGGGTTGAAATGGGCTTTTCAGCAGCCTGGGAACAGGAGCATCCGGGGGTGTTGTTTATGATAGAAAGACACGCTTTGCCTGCAAATTGCAATAGGAGGGAAAGAAATGTACTGCAAAATTTGATTTACGGGGAGATGTTGGATGGATGGGTTTAGGTTCCGTCCAAATGGAATTGCTGTTTCTATGGATAAGTGAGGACTAGTTGGTCAAACCTTGGCACACCAGTAACCTGACACCTTAGCAACACTTTGGGGTATGGAGAAAGGTGAGAGAAGACGTTGTGACTCGCTTCTGTTTGTTAGCTGCTTTAACGGCTGAGTTTTCAAAAATGCAAACGTTTGGCATCAAGGTGTAAGACAGAAGGAAAATAGATGGCTGAGATCTCTTGAGAGGAGGGGAAGGATTCAGGATTATAAGGATATGGATTTTATATATATCTATATATTTCCTTATATTATATTCCTTATATTTCCTTATATTATATTATATTTCCTTATATATTATATTGATATATAAAAAAACAAAATACCACTTGTGCATCATCATCAAAATCTCCACAACTGTAAAGCCTACAAACTTGACATTTGGCACATATGGCTTCTAGGTGCTCACTAACAAAGGATTTTTCAAGATGACCATCAGAGCATTTCGAGTATTTCCTATATTATTATTATTATTATTAACACGCTCTGATGCTAAGGAGTTCTACTCCCCCTCCCCACTTGAAAAGAAATCTCTTCCAAAGGCAAAACACCAGCAGAGGAGAGGAGTTTCAGTTTTAGTTTCACAGCACCAAGCAGCTTTAGTACAGAACAGTTGAGCTAAGCCACGCCCAGGCTCCTTGCTGTCTCCTTGCTCACACAACAAATACTCTTTCAGTTTCCAAACAGCCTTCAACTCTCTCACACACTGACAGGACGCTAGCCAGATGAATACCGATGGATGCTGGGAGGCAGAGGCAGAATTCCCCCCCCCTTATTTCCTTCCCCCAAAACTTGCCTGATCACATAGTTTTGTAGCAAAGCATGGGTACCCTGCTAGTGTGTGTGTGCATGCAGATTGGTAGATGGATGAGAGGGTTTTTTTGACTTTCCAGTCTAGGGCCAAGAGTGGCTGACCCATATTCCCCAAGCCAGTTCCATGCCTGAGAGAGAAATAGCATCTCGGTCTCCCCACTGAGAGCCCAGCTCGTTCACCACCCCACCACACCAAACGGGCTTTGTGTCCCCGTTTGAAGTATATATGAATGGGTTCACTTATTTGCATCGTTTTCCCATCGTTGGTTGCGCTTCCTCTCGGTTTTCTCCGAGTCTGTTTTCAATTACTTTGGTCTGTAAACTGCGCAAAACTCAATGCGTATGACCAAATGCCCTAGACTAAAATAATATACGCACACAACATTTCCGGTTGCCAAAGGTTCGCCTTCAGCCATGGGAATTGATTCCAAGGGTCTTATCCATTAGCCTGCTTATAAGGAAGTTAACGTGCAGATTAGCCCGTTGAATTCGCAGATTGAAAAATGGAGATTCCTTTCCCCTTGCAGATATTATCCAGATACTTTATAAATAGCTGCTATACTGTACTAACAGTGAAATCCTTTCTGTCAACTGTGCTGCTTAGTCCTGTTTTTTTATGATGGAACGAAGCCATGTGCTGGCATCACCTTCATGAAAACGCCGAATTTCTAGTTCTGGGCAGCTGGCACACCTGAGCA
>NW_020719306.1:0-14551 GCF_900518725.1 Notechis scutatus
TCTTGTTCTCTGTCTTGGATTTTGGTTGGGGTTTCTTTTTGGATTAGCTGGGTAATCTTCTTTCTTTGGAATCCATTGCCTATTAGTACGTTAGTGAGAGTCTGTAGTTCGGATTTTAGGTGTTGTTCATCAGCTAGGCATTTTATTCTGGAGATGAGTGTCTCGGCTACGGAATTGATCTGTGCTGGGTGGTGGTGTGAGAGTGCGTGTAGATAGTGGCTTGTATGTGTTTTCTTCTGGTAGATGGTGTGTCCTAGGGAGCTATTGGATTTTTTGTATACTAAGACATCTAGGAAGGGTAGTTGATTAACACACTCCCAGCCAATCAGAACACAGCCAACCCCCCAACCAATCAGAACAGAGCCAAACCCCCAAACAATGAGAACACCCCCACCCACCCAATCAGAACACAGCCAAGCCACCACCCAATCAAGTCACACCCTCACTAGCAGTTAAAAGGAAGAAGCAGCTACAAGCTCACATTACTCCGAGAAGCACAAAGCCGAAGACACAAGCCTGAAGATGACGAATGAGATTTCATTGAAACGTTGCCAAGATACTTCCAATTTTACGCGGGAGAAAACCCGAATAACTAAAGATCCATATATATATATATACTGTGTGTGTGTGTGTGTGTGTGTGTGTGTGTGTATAAGGGGCGTGCATAAATGCACAATCATGCCTACTGTCCCTGTCCTATTGTCCCCATTTATTCGTATCTATTTCCTGTATTCTTACTCATGTTTATACTTATATCTATTATCTTGTAAGCAATTGACAAATCAAATAAATAAATAAATAAATAAAGTAAAATATGTTGTTTTGGGTTGAACTGTGGCGTCCTTATTTCTCTCTGAGCTTGGTGTTTTTCTTGCAGATGTTTCATTACCAAACTAGATAACATCATCAGTGCACTGATATTTTACCTAGTTTGGCAATAAAATATTGTCAAGAAAACCACCAAGATCAGAAAGAATGGATTGGAATGGAATGGAATGGAATGGAATGGAATGGAATGGAATAGAATAGAATAGAATAGAATAGAATAGAATAGAATTCTTTATTGGCCAAGTGTGATTGGACACACAAGGAATTTGTCTTGGTGCAAATGCTCAATATACATAAAAGAAAAGTTACACCAAGATACAAAAGAGTACCAAAGATCACAAAGGCCTATCTTGTCTACTGGTCAAACAGATACATCTTGAAAGTCCATCAGCGGGGCTTGAAGGCAACTCCCATTGCTCTAGAAACAAATACATCTGAGGCCTACTCCCACTGTGTTTCTTCTCCACCAACCTTTGAAGACTTTATTTTGTCAGTGGAACTGAGGGCCCCATTCAAAGTAATCAAGTGGTTTGTTGATTCTGTCATCACTGCCATGTGGGAGAGGGGTTAAATTGTGAGTTTTTAACTGGTTTTTCAATATTGTACATCACCTGGAGTCACAGTATGTGAGTTGAGTGGCCATATAAATTTTTTTAATAAATACTACTCTAAAATAGAAAATAACTTGTAATCATAATAATTTTATCAGATAAAATATTGTTTTAAAAGGGGACACAAGTGGTACAAAACAGTCATGACAGGACTGCCATGTGTGTGTGTGGTTTCATATAGTTAAATATATAGGTAATCCTCAACTTACAACCACAATTGAGCCCAAAATTTATGTTGCTAAGTGAGAAATTTGTTAAGTGACTTTTGCCCCATTTTATGACTTTTCTCGCCACCTTTGTTAAGTGAATCACTGCAGTTCTTAAATTAGTAGCATGGTTCTTAACTGAATCTGGTTTCTCCACTGACTTTGCTTGTCAGAAGGTTGCAAACCATAAATGCGAGTCAATTGTCAAGCATCCAAATGTAAATCATGTGACCATGGAGATGCTGCAATGGTCATAAGGGTGGGAAATGGTCATAAGTCACTTTTTTCAGCACTGTTGTAACTTCAAACATCACTATTGTAAGTCAGGGACTATGTGTGGTTAGTTAATCACAACCATGCATACTTAAAGAAAAGCAGAACTAAATGAAGCATCTAAGTATGTGTCCAATTTAGGGTGACATGGTGAAAAATATATTAGCTTTCAAGGAAGCCTCTAGATCAGGGCCTGTGTCTTGGGTAGAATAGACTGAACATGCATGGGATAAATTTGGGTTGGGACGTACTTGTAGCAAATTAGTCAAACTGTGGCAAAATTGATTGATTGATAGTGTCCCTTGATGAGCAGGGAATGTGAATACAGCATGGATGACTAAGGCTGTTACCTAAGTAACATCTTTTCTAAATAAAGAAGTAGTGGGGATCAATATTGATGGCCCCAGCTGGTGATCGCCATGGCACATAGAAGGAAAGAAAAGAGTAAATGGTAGAGAAGGTGAATTATGAAATGTAAAGCATAAAAACAGATAGGGTGCATCTCTTCGAAACGAAGAGAAAGTACGTACAGTAACAGGTCTGAATGAAGGTGGCCTGATTTCATGGAAGTGACATCAATATATATCAGAAAGGAAATGAAAGTCTCATTTCATTCCAATAAATGAAAAAGCTAAAGCGCCTACCGGTAATTATGAACTGATGTAAACTATGTTTTGTGGGTGAACCTAAAAATAGCAACCCAGAGGTTAGTGATAGTTGCACATTAGGTTCCAGCAAATAATAAAAATGAAAGACACACTTTTAGGGGAAATGGTGCAATATTCTGAAAGAATGCCATACAGGAGAAAAAAATAATAATCTCTTAGGTGACATGAGTAAATAAGTCAGCATGACTCGGGAAAGTACTATACATAAAAAGTTGTGTCATTTAGAAAGTTGAAAATTGATGAGAATGATGGCTGGTTAATCACTGCTTAAAATACTGTAAGGTGCAATGGTTTTAGATTTGTGATTTATGCCTTAAGTCTGCGCACATGTATACATGGCAAAGAAATTAGTAAAAATCTAGAAACATGAGTAATTAGACTAATTGAATTAGTAAAGGCTACAAGGGTAAATGGAGGTTCCAAATATGGGACAAGGTATTTTTGGAAAGTTAAGAGTGGACTTTGGGGACTACCTGAACATGGAAGAAAGAGGGCGAAGATTAGAATGACTGCAAAAAAGAGGAAATAATGAGCCCTTTATGAAATACAGTTGAAAGATTAGCAAAATAACACAGTTGGAAGGGACCTTGGAGGTCTTCTAATCCAACCTCCTGCGCAGGCAGGAAATCCTATATTATTTCAGATAAATGATTGTCCAGTCTCTTCTTGAAAAACCCAGTGATGGAGCACCTGCAACTTCCGAACACAAGTCATTTTATTGTCCAAGTAGTCCAATAGTCTGGGCCCTGCTCAAGCAGGAGACACTATGCAATTTCAGGCAAATTGTTGTCCAATCTCTTCTTAGAAACCTCCAGTGATGGAGCACCCCCAACTTTTGGAGACAACCCGTTCCACTGATTACAGTAATTGTTCTCACTGTCAATAAATTTTGCCTTGTTCTATGTTGGATTTCTCCTTGATTCATTTCCATTCATTGCTTCTTGTCCTTCCTTCAGGTGCTTTGGAGATTGAATATATAAATGGGTAGCCAGTATGAAAGTTGGTCACATAGAGAGAATGAATAAATAGGAAGAAATAGGAAGAGCAAAAGGGTCCAGAGAAAGATTAAGAAATCTTGGATAGATAGGGTTGATGAGCTTCCCAAAAAGTAGAGAGGAGAAGCGTCAAGAAAAACCGGAATGAATAGATCAGTGGAAGATTATTTGCAAGGGTAGAAGGGTGTGGGGAAATATAGTGAACATGTTGGTGTAAACTAGATTTTGCTGTATTTTCTTTTCTTTTTCTAAACTTATCCCTTTTCATTTCCTATTATACTGATTCCCTTGTTGCACTTTGAATAATACTGCCTATACCAAAAGAATATAAGCATGGATAAATATGTCTAAAATAAATGTTAAAAAATAAATGTTTAAACTGAACAGTCTTTTTTGACCCCATAGTAATCCTGATTTGAAGTTGGGCTGTAGAAATATCACGAAAAGTGAAAATGTTTTCATCTACAATTTTCCTTATCATCCATAATTTTGTGAATTTCTATCATAGCTGTCCCCAAACAGCTACCTTCTAAATATGGGAAGACTGCAGCTCCCCATATTTTCAGCCTGACTTAAGATGAGTTTTCCTCTTAGTTTTATTTAACAAAATAAGCAAACAACCCTATCCCCAGCACTGCTATTTGTTTTCTCCTTAAAAAAATGCAATTGATCTCAAATTCATGTGTGGGTTAGATGCAATTTCCTCCACTTTTTCTGCTGACAAGGTTGTTGAAGGAGGTAAACAAATTTGGAACTTGCTCGACACACAATGTCTGAGAAAGAGGATTGAGTCAAGCCGTTGTTGTTCCAAGCCACAAAGATAGCACCTGCTGTGATTGCTTTGTTTTATTCCTTTTTCCTTTATGGTTTCCACCAGTCCAATGCTTTCTGAATGGCAATTGTTTCTTGATCCTATAAAGTGTTGCCTTTCAGCCTCTGTTTTTGTAAGAAGACATCTAAGGGCACACAGGGTAAGCCTCGTAAATCAGTGGAAAAGAACAAAAAAAGAAGGTGGGGGAAGGGAAATTCCTAAATATAAATAGCACAATATAAAGTATATTGTGAATCATCGTTGTCCTTCTACACATTCATTGGCTAGAACACTGGAAAGGAGAAGTCGATGTAGCTCTGACTAAGCCAAAAGGGGACATTTTCAGTTATATCTTCCCTTACAGTACCATAAATAAAAGAGTTATAGTGATGGGGGGGAGTTTTGTTCCTTTGTTAAAACAAAAAGAGTAAACCTGTGAAACTATACACAGAACACTGAACCGATTACAACTTTAAAACAAATACGGGTTGCCCTCAATTTACGGCCACAATTCAGCCCAAAATTTCCATTGCTAAGCAAGACAGAGGTTAAAGGAGTTTTGCCCCATTTTACAATCTTTCTTGCCACAGTCACTAAGTGAATCACTGCAGTTGTCAAGTTAGTAGCACGGTGGTTAAGTGAATCTTGCTTCCCCTTCGACTTTGCCTGTCAGAAATTCACAAAAAGGGGTCGGAACCCTGCAGCTGTCAGAAATACATGCCAGTTGCCAAGCATTTACATTTTGATCCCGGGACTGTGAAGATGCTGAAGTGTGAAAAATAGTCATAAGTCACCCTTATCAGTGCCCTTGTAACTTCACATGGTCACCAAAGGAATGGTTTTAGGTCAAGGACGACCTCTATATAAAATATTTTAAAAAACTGTAAGAAAGAGATCTAGCATATCTGGAGGACAAAAAAGAACCTTTCCTCCCCCCCCTCCTCCCCAAATATCAGATGGGGAGTGGGATGGTGGTGAGGGGATTATCACAAGTGGAATAACATCAAGACACCCTTCTCTATTGTCCTGGTTGCTTTCATCCTGCAGGTGCATGCTCTTGTATGGACCCTGGCAAGAAAACACCAGGACACAATTCCCACATGGCTCTCTCGTAACAATTAGTCATTGACTTCCTTTATAACTCATTTTAAATCCAGAGAATATTATTGTAATGCTTTCCAAATCTCTTTTGTGACCCACGGAGGGCAGTCTGCCAGATTGCAAGGTTATTCTGGAATAACAAACACCCACAGGATTGATTTTTGAAGCACTTCAACGTCACAGGTGTAAAGGGGATTTTTTTTTAAAAAAAAACAAAACACCCTAATTTATCCATAAGTCAATTCTGATTGAGTGCACAACAGATGGTTTTAAGGGAGCTTCAAATGGGGCAGTCAAGGTGTCTACAGCATACAGACAATTCTTCCCATATTTCCTCCAGAGAGTCACTTAAGCCTCTACACAATTGTATAAAATCAGCTGCTCCAATTCACCAGCCCCATACATACAGGACACAGTCTAAAACAGGGGTGAGTAATTATGACCCCTTTACAACCTGTGGACCTCAACTCCCAGAATTCTTGACTGAGCATGGCTGACTCAGGAATTCTGGGAGTTGAAGTCCACAAGTCGTAAAGAGGCCATAGTTGTCCACCCCTGGTCTAAAGCAAGCAGGAGGCAAACACTGTTACTTAGAAATTAAGGTTAGATAAGTCCCTAATATTTCATTGCATGTAGACATTGTGTGAATAATTAGGAAATTAATTGTGTAAAGAATTAGGAAAAGGACATTAAAGAGATGTGCAAAAGGAACTGAAGCACTGTTAAGTCTACAATGAGATAACCTTTGGAAGTGTCCCAAGCCGACCTCGCTAATTCACTGAACTATAAGGAGAAGTGCAGCACAATCTGACTTGCAAGATTCTGTGATTATAGCCAATCCCAATTAGTTTTAGTTTTCCTGTGGATTTGATTTCCTGGTTTAGAGTGTTTAGTGCAAATAGTGTGATTACTGACTAGTTTAAAAGATCAAAATTCATGTAATTTAATTGAATAGAAAAATCATTGATCTAGTGAATTTAAATGAACAGTGTGGTTAATGATTAGTGTAATTAATTGATTAATGATTAGAGTAATTAACTATTCAGGCTGATTGTTGCTCAGGAATATTATCTGACTTGAGAGATTACTGCAATTGATTGTTTGATATAATATTGGCTATATAGATTACCCAAAATTGTTCCTCTAATTAATTCAATCAACGTACTATTTTAACAATCCTACCATGCCAAAAAGAAAATCCTACGTCAAACCACAACCTAAAGAGAAGATGATCCCCACCAATGAACCACAAGACTCCTGCACATGCCTTAAATGCTACAAAAATCTAAAGGATAATGAAAACTCCATCAAATGTTCTCTGTGTAAAAAATACACTCATCATGACTGCTTGGGATTACCTGAGCAGATGATTCAATACCTAAAATCATCCAATGAGTTTCCACATATCTGCAAATCATGCAGACCCAAACTGGATCTGTCTGAAAGAGTTGATACCATTGAAACCATTGAAACATCCCCTACCATCGAAACCATTACAACATCCCTCAACATCATAGTAGCATCCCTGGACGCCGTAAAAGAAAGAATATCCAACCTTGAAAAAAAGGACACAACGCAAAAACCTGAACATCCAATAGCTACTAACCACATCTCTACCAATCAACCACAATCCAATCCACAACCCAATCCACAAATAAACACAACCCAGACAAATATTGATATCCCAATTCTCATCAGAGAAGCCGTTGAGCGTGAACGGAAACGCCCAAACGCCATCTTATTTGGTCTAGAAGACATCAATGTCAATGATGACATCACAACTGTCCGAAACATCATCAGAAATTATCAAGCATCAACCATCTCCGCTGATGAAATACTTGACATTTCCCGCATTGACCGAGAGCTCAAAAATAGAGATGGCTCTGTGGCCCCACGCTTGTGCAGGGTCATTTGCAAAAATGAATCAAGCAAACGTAAATTCATTTATACTATAAACTCACTCGCCAAAACCAACACCATCCATAAGAACCTCCGTTGCCGCCCTGACCTAACCATACAGCAACGTGCCCGCTCCCGTGCACTCCGCATCGAACTCAAAAACCGCCTAGACAATGGAGAGAAGGACCTGTACATTGACTACCATGCTGACTGTATCAAAAGTAAACCACTCAACCCAATACTCAGCTTTTACCCTCAACCACAACCCTACCTCAACCCATCCACCATCACCCAAGACTAGGCACGCACGCCCCCAACTACCTCAATTCCAACTACTGCCGGCCTTAAATGCAAACTACTCAATGCAAGAAGCCTCGTGAATAAAATACCTGAATTTCTCTTCCTCCTAAATATGGCTAACTTCGACATTATATTTGTCTGTGAAACATGGCTCAATGCATCTCTCCCCGACTCCATTACCACAGTAAGAGACTATCATGTTTACAGATCAGATCGTGAAAATCGTCGAGGAGGTGGAGTTGCTATATTCTATAAAAAATCCTTACATCTAAAAAATATCCAAGTTACCCAGGAGTTTGCCCTTCCTGAAACCATCATCTGTGAACTATCCTCAAATATCACAATTCGATTCTTACTATGTTACAGAGCACCTGATTATGACATCGAACATGTAAACAAGCTAAATACATTACTAACATGGGCTGCATCCTGCCCATACCCTTTTATCCTTCTTGGTGATTTCAATCTACCTCATATTAACTGGACCCTAAATGATTGTACAACTGAAATCATACACACAACCTTCTACAATGCTATTACAAATCTGGGACTGGAACAACTAGTAACCAACAACACTAGACTAAACAACTGCCTCGATCTCATCTTCTGCAACAGTTTGAACCTAATCTACGGAATACAATCTAAAGAACCCTTTTCCAGTAGTGACCACAATATGATCGACTTTTGTCTCAACATACATCCACACAAAAATCACCACAATGATGTAATCCCCTATTGTAACTTCAAAAAAGGCAACTATGATCTTATAGACAACGATCTCTCATCCCTTGATTGGCAATCTCTATTCACTGGATGCAATACCGTTGAAGACCATTATAACATATTTTTACTTGAAGTCAAAAGAGTCATCAAACTATATGTACCAACAACAACTCCCAAAACAAAACAAAAAAGCAGATTACCCATATCAATAAGGAAACTTCAATCCAAAAAGAGATCACTCTGGCGGAAAAACAAATCTGGTCACGTTGCCAATTTCAAAAACCGATACAAAAATCTATGCCACCAGATAAAGACCGAATGCACCAATTATCACATTAAACAAGAGGAAAACCTTCTAAGCACCAATTCCACCCGCGCTTTTTACAATTTTGTAAACAACAAACTAAAAGACTCAAGGTCCATCCCTCCCTTGATAGGACCTGATGGTAAAGACTGCAACGACGACACCATTAAAGCCAACATCTTTAACACATTCTTCGGCTCAGTATTTGTAAACAGCAATGGATCATGCCCAATATTTCCTAGCCGTACCACAGATAACAACAATGATCTAATACATATCGATTTCACAGAAGACAATGTTGAAAAAGCAATACGCAACCTAAAACCATCTCTATCTATTGGACCGGATGGAATATGTGCCTACTTCTTAAGAAAGCTATCCACTGCCATAGCCAAACCTCTAAGCATAATCTTTGAAAAATCTTTCAGAACCAGCTCCTTGCCTAACCTATGGTCACAAGCCACAGTCATCCCCATCTTCAAAAAGGGAGACCCAAGCCTAGTTGAAAACTACAGGCCAATCTCCTTATGCTGCGTCACCTGTAAAGTCATGGAATCAATTATTAACCAATCCATCATCCTTCACTTAGAGACAAATAACCTACTCTCCAATAAACAATTTGGTTTCAGGAAAAAACTATCCTGTAATCTGCAACTCTTACACTGCAAAAACATATGGACGACACAACTCGACCAGGGCAAAACAATAGACGCAATCTACATAGACTTCTGTAAAGCCTTTGATTCAGTGGTACACGACAAACTACTCCTAAAAATAAAATCCTATGGTATCTCTGGACAACTGAATAACTGGATAGAAGCATTCCTGTCAAACAGACAACAAATGGTCAAAATCGGGAGCGTCCTATCAAATCCAGTACCTGTCAATAGTGGTGTTCCCCAAGGCAGTGTTCTAGGACCAACTCTCTTCATACTCTACATAAACGACCTCTGTGATCATATTAAGAGCAATTGCGTTCTCTTCGCTGATGATGTAAAGCTGTTCAATACCACAGACAATACTGCTACCCTACAAAAAGATCTTGACTATGTATCCGAATGGTCAAACAAATGGCAACTTCAAATCTCAACAAATAAATGCTCTGTCTTACATATTGGCAAAAAAAATCAGAAAATAAAATACAAGCTGAATAGTCAAGATCTTGTTGATGACCCAAGCTCTGTAAAGGACCTTGGAATACTCACCTCTAATGATCTAAGTGCTAGAGCACACTGCAACTACATAGCCAAAAAGGCATTAAGAGTTGTTAACCTAATCCTACGTAGCTTTTTCTCTGGTAATATCACACTACTAACCAGAGCATACAAAACATTTGCTAGACCAATACTCGAATACAGTTCATCAGTCTGGAACCCACACTACGTATCTGATATTAGCACAATTGAGAAAGTCCAGAAATATTTCACAAGAAGAGTTCTCCACTCCTCTACTCGCTGTAGAATACCTTATGCCACCAGACTTGAAATTCTAGAACTAGAAAACCTTGAATTACGCCGTCTTCGGTCTGACTTAAGCATGGTATACAAAATCATACATTGCAATGTCCTACCTGTCAATGAATACTTCAGCTTCAACCATAACAACACAAGAGCACACAATAGATACAAACTCAAAGTAAACCGCACCAAACTTGATTGCAGGAAATACGACTTCAGCAATAGAGTGGTCAATGTCTGGAATACTCTACCCGACTCTGTAGTTTCTTCCCCAAACCCCAAAAACTTTAACCTTAGACTGTCTACTATTGACCTCACCCCTTTCCTAAGAGGTCTGTAGGGGGCGTGCATAAGCGCACCAACGTGCCTACCGTCCCTGTCCTATTGTTTCTCTTATTCTTTTATTTTTCTTATATGTAACCATTTCATGTATTCACAACTATGTATACATTTATACTTATTATCTTGTAAACAATTGGCAAATCAAATAAATAAATAAATAAATAAATAAATAAATAAATAAATAAATAAATAAATAGAACAACCCTTTGCCTACCATCTGAAGGGCTGAATGAAGTTAGTGAACAGGAAGTTAGTGAAGGTCAATGTACATAATTTCATTGCCCTATTCAGTGCCTATGTTATAGAATCATGAAATTATGAAATATAGAGGGGATAAAAGAAATGAATTCCTTTTATCCCCCTATATTCAATATCTTGAGTTGTTTGCAAAAAATAATACATTGGACTACAAATAAATAAATCAATATAAATACAAATAAAATATTCATTGATCAAAATACTTTTTTAAAAAAAAATAGAGCACCACAAAAAGAGTTTACACCATTTATTTCCAGAGAAATTAAACTATGAAGAAGAATTTTGAAGAACAGATTTTTTTAAGGGTATGAAAAGAGTTAACTGTGCAATTTAGCTCTTAGTACTTCATTTTAAAAACCTTATCAAATTGAAATTATTATTGTTATTTTAAAAAATCACAATCACACAAAATATTATTTAAAAAAGCACAAATAATTGAAAGATCAGCATAATTTGTCCTCTTATTGTCCTTAGAAATTTAGATTTTTTTTTACATTAGGAGTGGATATTAACTAGCAAATACCATGAGAACAGATTTTCTTTTTAGAGTATGAATAGAGTTAACTCTACATTTCAGCTCTTAATACATTCAGTATTCTCAGGGAAGTTAATATAGTCATAAGCAGCAGTTCCAGTCTCATTTTCTCTTATTATGTATAAAACTGTATTGTACAAAGTTGTACACAACACCTGTCTTACCAGAGATACTTTGTAATTTTATTCTGTGGTGCTGTATTAATTTAAATAAAACAAGTCCAGCTGATTGCATCCAGATTTTTATAGACATAGGATTAATAAATCATCTGAAAAAATACACAATTTTGATTCAGTAATAGCAAAGGAAGAAGTAGAATTATTGGCCAACTACAAACAAAAATTTCTGATTTAAAATAATACTGAGAGAGGCCCTTACTGACAAGCATTTATCAGAAGAGAAATCAGTCAAGAGAAATCCATTGCTAACAATAACAAAGAGAAAATACGTCACTTTATTACCATCCACTTCATCAGAATCTGCTTTCCACACAAATGACAGCTCCTTTGAAAGAATTTTAGATAAATTTCTTTCAAAAAGGAAAAACAACCCACCAGTGAATGTGGCCCAACATCTCTTGGGGGGAAAAATAATCAAAGGCTTCATTTTCAAAAACAGAATATTGATGTGTTGATTTTCAGGTCTTGGGTATTACTTATTAAGCCAGAACTTTCTGCAGAAAACTATTATAATGAAATAATTTTCAATAGAATTGCTGCTGAAATTTACATCAAATGGAGCAATTTCTTGTCACGGGTTAGAAACTATATTGTAGAATTAGGCACAATATTGTGCAAACTCTCTCAATGGACCCAAGTCCCTTATCATCCAGGTAAACCGGACCAGGGAAAACACTGAATCAAAACAGATCTAGTAAAGCAATGCAAATAGATGCTTCTTGCTGTGAAAATGTTACGGGATTAACAACTACTGACTATTAAAAGAGGCTGTAGTCTGGAACAGCGATAAACTATGCAGCTGGATGTCATATCAAAAATATTGGGAATGTAATGTTGTGGCCTGCCAGTTGCCAGCGCAGCTGGTGGCAGAATCAGACGATAAAGAGGTTGGGGAGGAACTTGGGCCAGTTCTGGAGTCTGGGGAAGGCTCTGATGGATGCTCTGTATTGGACGCAGAGATAGAGCCAGGGCCGTCTGACATTTCCCTGCCACCAGAGAGGCAGCTGCCTTTGGAGGCTAATATGAGTGAGGAGGAAGAATAGCTGGGGCCTGTTCCAGAAACACATATGCTCAGAGCTGTTAGGAGAGGGGAACAACAGAGGTCAAGGAGTTGACTCAGGAAGCAAAGCACACGTGGATGCTGAATGGCCCCTCCCTGGCTGGGGAATAAATAGAAGATAAGGGAGTGGTTATCATAGGAGACAACAGTCTTTGCTCATTGTGTTTCATGCCACAGAGACTGCTTGCCAGAACTTAATTTGCAGCCTTTTGGCTGGGAGCTCACAGCCTTGCAATTATCACAAGGGACTGATAAGGTCTGTTGCTGCCATTAACTCTTTGAAAGATTATTGCCTGGACTTTTTGGTGGGTGTATGCAATTAATTCACAAGAGGAGGTTTTAAGTAAAGAGGAGGTTTTCATGACAAGGAGTCTGTTTCTTGCTTCTGCTAAGGCTGGGTCAGAACATGCAGTAGAATCTGTTAGATAACCATGCAGGGCCCTTGTACCTTAGAAATCTATTAAGTAGTCCACTGATCATAACAGTAAATGATGAGAGAGTATGTGCTAATCAAAATGTGTGTGTGTGTGTAATAAACCTTGTGCATGATGCAAACCAAGGCATGGTTAACTTTTACAAGTGTGGAAATTAAAGAAAGGTACAATTCAATGGTGCAAGCAACATTTGAATAGCTATTGATTTTGACAGATTCCCATGTCTCACTTGTGTTGACAGATGGCTCCACAAAAACTTTTTTTTTTTTCCTCTGGCTGCTGCAAAGTCATGTTATTCCGTTATATATTCCCCCCCAATATCCGAGCGCAATTGCAGCAATGTCAGTCTAGTAAAAAAGACACATAACTTTTTTGCAGCCACATTCAACGGCAGCAAGATCGTAATGCCTTTGATAATGTGGTGCTACCATTTGCGGGTTATATTTATTTATAAAGTGACAGTGAGCAATGAAAAAGAAATCCAATACAAAATAAAATGAAAACAACAAAAAGGCAATATCCCAAGGACTAAAATAACCAATTCCTTGACAGAACTGTCATAAAGGCACAAACAGCTAACCTAGCGCTGGGGAAAGAGGTCTGTTTGGCAAGGACAATTCAAATCTCAGAGAGTAGAGAAGGTAAGGAGGAAGATGTCAAGCAGGTGAGGTGGCACCCCACAGGTCAGGAGCTTTAGTCTGCAGCATGAGGCATCCCACACTTAATCTCCATAGTCGGCCCAGAAGGATATCACGAACAGTAGTATTGAAAGCTACTGAGAATAACAGAATAACAAAATAGGAAGGGACCTTGGAGGGCTTCTAGTCCAAGCCCTTGCTCAAATAGGAACCCTATACCATTTCAGACAAATGGCTGCCCAATCTATTCTTAAAACCTCTCTGGAGGCAAGCCGTTCCACCGATTAATTGTTCTAGCTGTCAGGAAATTTTTCATTAGTTCTAGTGGTGGGATTCAGCCAGTTCGTACCACTTCAGGAGAACCTGTTGTTAACTTTCTGAGCAGTTTGGTGAACTGGTTGTTGGAAGAAATCATTAGGGCAGAGAACTGGTTGTTAAATTATTTGAACCCCACCACTGGTTCTAGGTTGATGCTCTCCTTGTTTAGTGTCCATCCATTGCTTCCTGTTCTTCTGAGAGATCAAGGAGGACCAGGATAGTTGCAACACCACTCTCCCACTTCTGCCAGAAGTCATCAGCAACCATGACCAAAACCATCTTAGTCTGAAACCCCAAAAAGATCTAGATAATGTATTTCCTCCATTGTGCCCTCTGAAGTTACAATCCATATTTTTTCAAATATATACATATGCATTCAGATAAATACATACATTTGGATGTATTGTACATACAGATACACGCACGGAGCTTGGTGTGGAAAATAGGCAAAATGAAATTAAGAAGAAATGTATAGGAATCCGACCAAGATCAGATATAGGTGAATGAAGGCAACTATACATGTCCCAGGTTCCAATCTGTGTTGGTCACCAGGATTAAAATCTTGTTGCCTTCATTCACCTATATCTGATCTTGGTCGGATTCCTATACAT
>NW_020719308.1:0-14549 GCF_900518725.1 Notechis scutatus
TTTCTCTCCCCCTTCCCTCCCTCTACTGTGTCTTCCTATTTACTTTTGTGTTTTATCTTACAACCTAATAAAAAATGTTTAACTGGAAAATAGATGTGTTTATTATTTCAAGGAGGGAATTTTTCTTATTTTGTTCCTTATTTTATTTAGTTTACTTTTAAGGTACCATTTTAAAGGATTGGGTTCAATATCAGCATTTTTATACATATACGGCTGTTTGAGGCTTTATAAAATTTCCCTACCACTACTCAATTGTTTTGGAAATAGCAATGTTTAAATCCTCCCACCCATCTAGATCTGCAGTTCTGCCTCATCAATGTGAGGCACAGTTTCCCTCAGAGGAATGAATGGGAACGCATAAGTGGTGAATGCATAGGAAGTGGAGAGTACATGGAGGCCAATGGTACCTGGCAGGAGCTGAAGCCCATGCTGTGCAGGTGCTCCAAGCACTGGGACTACCGGATCAACCCTCCAAGCAGCAGGCAGAGATAGAGGCAGGGGGTTGAGGCACCTGATCAGTCCTGCTGAATGCAAAGGGGAACCGCCCACTCACCCACCCACTCTGTCCCACCATTTGCTTTTGCTTGCCTGTGACCATCCCATCTGGGATGGGGCAGGAGGCTGCGTGGCCCCCTTGCAGGCCAAATCTCATGCCATCCTCCATGCATCTGCTTCTATCTGCTGCTGTTGCTGCCACCACAGGCTCATCCAGCACTGCCCAAACCTATTCCTCCAGCTCCACCAGACACATGGGATGAGCCTCCCACCCAACGCCCCATCCACAATGGCCCCAGTTTACAGGAAGGACAGGGAGACCTATTCCCAGGAGGCAGCTGGGACTCCCCTCTCTATTCTCCCTCACCTGAGCCCAGCCCCAGAGCTGACCCACATGCCCTACACCAGCATACATTGGGACCCCGCAGCCAGGACACACCTGCCTCACCCCCTGCCTCCCATTCAAGCAGTGGCACCAGCAGTAGCAGCCCCCTCCAGCAGGAGCCCCTGTGTCCCTCAACCCTCCCCCCACTCCAGGAAGCCCAGACTGGGCAAGGAGAGAGACCACAGCAGCAGCAGCCCAAAGCAGGAGGCAAGTGGGCTCAGGTATCCCCTCAGGGAAGTGGGGCTGGGCTGTGGAGTCTGTGGACCTCGCGCATGGCCTGAGAATGTCAGTGAAGCTCCTCCGGTGGATAAGCCTGGACACACACCCCAACATGATGGACATCAAACTGTCCACGGCTGGTGGATACCCAGACACCCACAAACACACAGCCATGACCCCGCCCCCAATTCACTTGAGGGCAACAACAATCCTAATCAGGCCCTCAATGAAATGGAGTCTGACAGCCCTGCTCTAGCTCCTGTTAAGTCTGATTTATCCCTCAGGTTCCTTCAGCAGAGCTCTGGGTATCTCTTGATCCTTTTCAACTCCCTCAATTGAATCCTGGGGCATGTTGGAAACCATGGACCAAAAAAGGTTGTGTGCAAGTGATCCCATCCAAGGCCTCAGTAGCTTTCCTATCCAGGAAGTGGCTGAGGCCTCAAAAGGACCATGCAGCAGAGCCTGGGGTATTATCTCCAGTTCTCTTTGGAACCTCATTGGTCACTAAGAGTGGACTGTGTTAGGAATGATAGCCACCTAACAGTTGGGTTGGAAATATATAAACCAAGATAGTAATTTGGCATTTTCTCTTTAAGAGAATGATGTAACTGTGATAGGCTGCAATTTCTCCAATGGCCATAAGATGGAGCCAGAAACCTGATTCTTACTTCCTTCTTCTCTTTGTATTTGTCTGGTGCGGGCTTTTTCCTAATCATAGTTCTGTCTGGATTACTGTGAGTTTTTGCAACTGTTAGCAAACTACATTTATTGAACTGTATTTATGATACTGGACTTCGAATATTGGATTATTCCTGGACTTGTTGTATTGAATACTACTTGCTTTAACCATGTATGACTTGGACTGTTTGTTGGACTTTGTTTAACTGTTTACTGGCAGTAAAACCTACATTTTTACTATTCAGTGTATCTGTATACTGGTTTGTGTGTTATTCAACATCACTTTCACTACGTTTCCCTGAGTGCACTTATTCTCCTAATGGGAAATACCCCAACAGACTGCTCAAATAGATTCCCTGCATTGAGGGGCAGCATAAAAGAATCTCAAAGTCACCAGGCCATGATCTGGCCAAGACAAAGGGGACATGGACAGCTCATCCTCTGATCAGGTTGGAAGTGGTCTGTTTTGAGTTGAGCCAAGAAGGATGGAGGCCATGTTGAGATGCCTCTAAAGCCTGTCCCAGGGATGGCAAATTAATATTTCTCAAGACCATAAGTCTAGGGAGCCCCACAGTCAATTGTGAAATGCCCTCCAGAGGCTCAGATACAGAGGTTGCCATGCAGCAAGAAGATTTATTTGTTTGTTTGTTTATTTATTTGTCAAACATGTATAGGATAAAAAGTATAAGTGTGAACATAAATAAGAACAAAAGAAGAAATTAAAGGTAAATGGGAACAGTAAGACAGGGACGGTAGGCATGCTGGTGTGCTTATGCATGCCTTCTTTAAGGACAATACAATAGCAACGATCCCAACTGATCCTTTGAATGAATTTTCAAGAAAAGAGTTTCAGACCTGGCAATTTGGGGAGCAGCACCCCAAAAGACCAAAAGAGACACCCGGAGGACAATTCCTATACTTCAACTACAGCAACAGATAGTTGCAAATCTTGCCAAAACCTGCAATTAATACCCTGAGATTCTTCCTCAAATTCCATTTCTGCCTTGTGCCACTATTCCCATGTAGCACCCAGGTAATCTCACCAGATGAAGGCACAAGGCAAAACCCATCTTGTGTGCAGAAGTCACTTTCATGCAGGTCAACTACACAACTTTCCCCATGACTCCATCTGCTCTGTGAATTACAAGAAGAGACACAAACATGTTTTCCATTCTGCTGCATGAAGAGAAGTTGTTGCCAAGGGGATAGGACAGTGGCTTTTCCCTGAAATTATCAGAAGAACAGTCATTCTCAATGTATTCCATCTGGATTTCTAGGCACAAAGATCTTCCAGGATAAATCCTGCTTTAAAAAAATTATTTATTCATTTATTTTTATATGTCAATTGCTTACAAGATAATAGATATAAGTAAAAACATAGTTATGAATACATGGATACATATAAGAAAAATTTAAAAAAATATAAAAGAAACAATAGGACAGGGACGGTAGGCACATTGGTGCGCTTATGCACGCCCCCTACAGACCTCTAAGGAAAGGGGTGAGGTCAATAGTAGACAGTCTAAGGTTAAAGTTTTTGGGATTTGGGGAAAAAACCACAGAGTCAGGAAGAGTAGGCCAGACATTGACCACTCTGTTGCTGAAGTCGTATTTCCTGCAATCAAGTTTGGTGCGATTAACCTTGAGTTTGTATTTATTGTTTGCTCTTGTGTTGTTATGGTTGAAGCTGAAGTATTCATTGACAGGTAGGGCATTGCAATGTATGATTTTATATACTATACTTAGATCAGACTGAAGGCAGCATAGTTCTAGATTTTCTAGGTCTAGAATTTCGAGTCTGGTGGCATAAGGAATTCTGCAACAAGTAGAGGAGTGGAGAACTCTTCTTGTGAAAAATTTCTGGAGTTTCTCAACTGTGTTAATATCAGATACCTAATTTGGGTTCCAGACTGATGAGCTGTATTCGAGTATTTGTCTAGCAAATGTTTTGTATGCTCTAGTTCAGGGGTGGGCAAACTACGGCCCACGGGCCACATCCGGTCCGTTGGTCTTTTTAATCCGGCCCGCTGAAGATTGGTACAGAATTAAGGATTGATGTGAATGATTGAATGATTGCATTCATTTGATTTTGACTTGTAATGACAGGCATTTCGACACCAGGTGGCGGCCCGTCTGTCAAATTTTAAAAGTCAATGAGGCCCCCGAGCCAAAAAGTTTGCCCACCCCTGCTCTAGTTAGTAGTGTAATATTACCAGAGAAAAAGCTACGTAAGATTAGGTTAACAACTCTTAATGCCTTTTTGGCTATGAAGTTACAGTGGGCTCTAGCATAGGTCATTTGAGATGAGTCCTCCAAGATCCTTGACAGAGTTTGGATCATCAACAAGGTCTTGACTATTCAGCCTGTATTTTATTTTCTGATTTTTTTATTTTTGCCAATATGTAGGACAGAGTATTTATTTGTTGAGATTGAAGTTGCCATTTGTTTGATCATTCTGATACATAGTCGAGGTCTTTTTGAAGGGTAGAAGTATTGTCTGTGGTGTTGAATAGCTTTACATCATCAGTGAAAAGAACACAGTTGCTCTTGATATGATCACAGAGGTCATTTATGTGGAGTATGAAAAGAGTTGGTCCTAGAACGCTGCCTTGGGGGACACCACTGTTAACAGGTGCGGAATTTGTTAGGACGCTCCCAATTTTGACCATTTGTTGTCTGTTTGACAGGAATGCTTCTGTCCAGTTATGCAGGTGTCCAGAGATTCCGTAAGAGTTTAGTTTTAGGAGTAGTTTGATGTGTACCACTGAATCAAAGGCTTTACAGAAGTCTATGTAGATTGCGTCTATTGCTTTGCCCTGATCGAGTTGTATAGTCCATATGTTTTTGCAGTATAAGAGTTGCAGATTACATGATAGTTTTTTCCTAAAACCAAATTGTTTATTAGAGAGTAGGTTGTTTGTTTCTAAGTGGAGGATGATGGATTGTTTAATAATTGATTCCATGACTTTACAGGTGACGCAGCATAAAAAGATTGGTCTGTAATTTTCAACTAGGGTGGGGTCTCCCTTTTTGAAGATGGGGATGACCGTGGCTTGTGACCCTAGTTTTGGCAAGGAGCTGGTCCTGAAAGATTTTTCAAAGATTATGCTTAGAGGTTCGGCTATGGCAGTGGATAGCTTTTTAAAGAAGTACGCTCATATTCCGCCCGGTCCAATAGATAGAAATGGTTTTAGATTGAGCAGTGCTTTTTCAACAATGTCTTCTGTAAAATCGGTATGTATTAGATCATTGTAGTTGTCTGTGGTTCAATTAGGAAATACTGCGCATGATCCATTGCTGTTTACAAATACTGAGCCAAAGAATGTGTTAAAGTGGTTGGCTTTAATAGTGTCGTCGTTGCAGTCTTTACCATTAGGTTCTATCAGGGGTGGGATGGACCTTGAGTCTTTTAGTTTGTTGTTTACAAAATTGTAGAAAGTGCAGGTGGAATTGGTGCATATAATGTTTTCTTCTTGTTTAATGTGATAATTGGTGTATTCAGTCTTTATCTGGTGGCATAAATTTTTGTATCGGCTTTTGAAGTTGGCAACGTGACCAGATCTGTTTTTCTGCCAAAGTGATCTCTTTTTGGATTGAAGCTTCCTTATTGTTATGGGTAATCTGGTTTTTCTGGTTTTTGGAGTTGTTATTGGTACATATAGTTTGTTTACTCTTTTGACTTCAAGTAAAATATGTTGTAATGGTCTTCAACAGTATTGCATCTAGTGAATAGAAATTGCCAATCAAGGGATGAGAGATCGTTGTCTATAAGATCATAGTCTCCTTTTTTGAAGTTATAATTGGGGATCACATCATTGTGTTGATTTTTGTGTGGGCATATGTTGAGACAAAAGTCAATCATACTGTAGTCACTGTTGGAAAAGGGTTCTTTAATGTGTATTCCGTAAATTGAATTGAAACTATTGGAGAAGATGAGATCGAGGCAGTTGTTAAGTCTAGTGTTGTTGGTTACTAGTTGTTCCAGTCCTAGGTTTGTTACAGCATTGTAGAAGGTTGCATGTGTGGGTTCAGTTTTACATTCGTTTAGGGTCCAGTTAATGTGAGGTAGATTGAAGTCACCAAGAAAGATAAACGTGTGTGGGCAGGATGTTGCCCATGTTAGTAGTGAATTTAGCTTGTTTACATGTTCAATGTCATAATCAAGGGCTCTGTAACATAGTAAGAATCGAAATGTGATATTTAAGGACAGTTCACAGATGATGGTCTCAGGAAGAGCAAGCTCTTGGGTAACTTGGATGTTTTTTAGATGTAAGGACTTTTTATAGAAGATAGCAACACCACCTCCTCTACGAATTTCATGATCTGATCGGTAAACATGATAGTGTCTTACTGTGGTAATGGAGTCAGGGAGAGATGTGTTGAGCCATGTTTCACAGACAAATACGATGTCTAATTTAGCCATATTTAGTAAGAGGAGAAATTCAGGTATTTTATTCACAAGGCTTCTTGCATTGTGTAGCTTGCATTTAAGGTCAGTTGTAATTGGAATTGAGGTAGTTAGGGGCATGTGTGCCTAGTTTTGAGTGATGGTGGGTTGGATGAGGTAGGGTTGGATGTGGAGTTGTGGGTTGTGTGACTTACTTTTGATACAATCTGCGAAGTAGTCCTTGTAGAGATCCTTCTCTCCATTGTCTAGATGTCTTTTGAGTTCATTGCGGAGTTCACAGGAGCGGATTCTTTGTGGCATGGATAAGTCTGGTCTTGAGTGAAGTTTTTTGTGGTTGGGATTGGTTTTTGCAATGGCGTTTATTGTATGAAAGAATATGTGTTTGCTGGACTCATTTTTGCATACAACTCTACAAAATCTTGGGGCCACAGTGCCATCATTGTATTTGTACCCATGGCCATCTCTGGTTATTTCAATGATATCTTCAGGAGAGATGTTTGTTGTATTTGAGTTGCTTATGATATTATGAACTTTGGTGATGTCATCTGATTCGTTGGTGTCTTCAAGACCAAATAAGATGGCATTTGGACGTTTCTTTTCACATTCTATGGTGTCTCTGATGAGTAAGGAGATGTCATTTGTGGAATTATTTGATGGGATAGTAATTATTTGTGGTTGTGGTTTGGTGGTTATTTTTGGTTGTAGCTGTGATTGTAGTTGAGGTAGTAGTTGTGGTAGTGGTTGTTGAGTTGGGATTTGATTTTGAGCTGATAGGTAGTTGCTTATCAGTGCTGTATTTTGTTTTCAAGAGAAATTAGGCTTTCTTGTATAATTGTTTCAGAACGTGTTGCTAACCGTTTTACTATTGAGTGCATGAGTGCTTCTATGCTATCAACTCTGCCAGGCAGGGTACTTGGTTTGTTTAACTTAGAAAAGCATGTTGGACATAGACAAGGGAATGTATCTGATGCTTTTAGGAGATCAGCTACATCCAGGAAGTCATTGGTAGAGATATTATTATTATTTTGTTGTTTGGTAGTGGAGGATTTGGAGTTTCTGGCTGGCATGGTCAATGACAATAGTATACTAAACAATTACAATAGCTAATTAATGTGATAGATAGACAGTTACTTAATGAATATTGGTAATTAATAAATGTTAATTGATAAGTTAGAGAACAAATCAAAAGTAAGGTTACTTATTACTAAAAATCAATCAACTTATTACTTATTACTAAGAATCAATCAATCAATCAATAGACTAGATAATCAATGATACAGTATTAAATCTCTAATGAAACAGTAAATTAGTGGTCATTTAACAGTTAATTATTATACTATTATATGATAAATCAATTATTATAGACAAAGCATTATCTATAAATATTTGGTCTTGAAGTACTGAAATAGTGGAGGTAGTAAAGTATTGGAGGTTTTTTGTGCAAAGTTCCTTTGTTTTTCTTAAAGCCACATTTGTTGGTTTTTGTTTTGCTTTGTTTTTGTTTTAAAGAGGAAGCATTGCTGTTAGACTTGAATGGAGAAGATTTGAATGAGTTCACCAATCATCTACTTTGGAGTTTGGAAAGGATGAGATTTGGGTGGGGGTTTAGTGGAGGTTGTCCAATCAGCTGAGTGGGAATTTAAATTCAGGCTGACTAATAATGAGTCTCCTTTGTTCTCCCCAAATGGTGGCCGTTTAGAATTATTTTTGGTGATTTGATTTAAATGGAGACTGTAGACATCATTCCAGTTCTTCCATCATTGGAATTCACAATCAATCTCAGTTTCAAAAGGCAGTTTTCCTGAATAAAAACCTTCTTCACACTTCTTCTTCTCGTCTAGTCTCCCTTTTTTCCTCCTTTAATCACACTTTTCTCAAGCTGCCATTTAACTTCCAGAGTTAGAGGGTAAAAACATAAATTAAGCTGCTGCTGCTTAATCTCCACACTCACCCCTTCCACTCTGGAGTCTTTGTTTTTTAAGTTGTTTCTGACTTGGGTCCACAGTAAATCTTCGAGCCATTTACCCGCTCCTTCCTCCCACTGAAACATGCACCACCCGATCTATAAGGAGGAGCCGGGGGAGACACTCACCAGCAAGTAAGCTTGCAGTTCTCTGTTACTCATAGAGAGTGGATGAAGGGAGATTCTCCTGGGGTTTGATGTTGGCAAGGAAGAAGAAATCTTCAGCATTTGATCTCAGGAGTTGCTGAGAGTGCCTGGGTTTTATAACCTTTCATAACCTGTTTTTTAAAGCATCTATTGGATGTTTCCTTATATGTCTGAGGCTTTATGGAATTCCTACCAGTATTAAGTTATTTTTGATAACATCTCCCTTTCCTTCAACTCCTCTGTCATGTGAGAGAAAGAAACATAGAAGGAGTGTGTGCTAACTGACCCATAAAATAGCAAACTTGAATTCTCTGGTTTTCAATAAACTTTAACATAATGTCTATGGCAATGTAAGGTAATGTAACTGATACGTTCTTTGATTAAGAGAATGTTTCTTTATTGATGATAGTAACAGTAGATTAGTGGGATAAATAACAGACTGTCAATTACGAATATGTATGATTACATCCTCTACTTATTATGCATAAATCATTTTCTCCTCCTTTCTCAAATGTACAAATCTGAGTGCATCTTTTGGTCTTCAAGAATTCCTCCCACTATTCTCTGGAGTGAATTTATCCAGGGTGAACTCATCATCCTCATCTTCTTTTAATGACCCCATAAGCGGTGGAGTCTGGGTAACTGAATGGAGCTAGCAGAGTGTTTACTGGCCAGATACCTTTCCTGTCACCAATGAGGAGTCTTGTATATTTCGGGGGGACACTCTTAACAAATAATTCTGCTGTGAGACTAATTGTTTCATATGGTAAATCTGTTCAGGCAATTATCCTACAGTGAATTGCCTAAGGAGAGGCAGCGGGGGAGGAGTGGATGGGAAAGGGCACCAGGGAGGGATGGGAGCCTGGGGTTGGGTAGCCAGGAAAAGGATTCATTGAGGTGAATGGCACAGTGAGGTGTCCAGTGTGAGGTGGCTGCAGGAAATTATAGTAGACCCTATATTGACAATATTGACAGGTCTATAAAGCACATGAAAACTGATGTCGTTCCTTAAGTGTTGGGATATATTCGCTTAGCAAACACTTCTGGCATGATTTGGGGAGCAGCCATCAGTTGCCTAATTCAGTTGTTGTCACATGGAATCTGGTAGCCGCTTCTGTAATTGCACCATCTGGCCGTGTGACCAAGCGATTCGTTCTGCTTCCTTCTTGCAACAGAAAATTCTGGAGCTCCCACGAAGGAGAAGTTTCAGGTCGGGGTTGACAACAGTGATTTTGTTTATTTATTTTATTTTCTGAGTCCAGAACATAGTACATTAAAAGGATAACATACGTTATTTAAAACTAGTATATTGATCTAAATTTAAAAACAAATTCAAGAACTATATAACAAATTTAAAAATTAAAGCCAGAAGGAATTTAAAACTCTCTTTAAAACATTGTATAGCATTTGAGGTCCAGAAACTTATGGTCTGGGCATCCACAGCTCAGATCATGGAAGACAAAAGCTTCTTGTCTTTAGGGGGATGTGGACAGCAAGAGAAGAGGACAAGAGGAGAAGATGGCAATTGGGGCATCTCTGAGGAGGACTACTTGGAGCAAATCAAGTGGCTATGGGTGTCCTCAGCTGACTTGAGACTGGAGGAGGCACCTGAACTTGATTCTGCCATAGGGAGTCATACCACCTCCTGCCCAGGGAAAGGGGGAAAGACCACCTGAGTTAAGATGGGAAGGGACAGGCCTCATCTCAGGTGGCAAGATACTCCGTGACAGAAAAGATTCTCCTTCAAGACCCTGACAGCTGAAACTCTGACCAAAAAGGCCTGCAGTATGGCCCTTCTGCCGAATCAAGTGGGATGGGCAAATAACATTGGGGTGAGATGGTTCCTCAGATAGAATCAAAGTATCATAGGGATTCTTTCATAGGGAAGGGACCTTGGAGGTGTTGTCATCCAACCTCTTGCCCGAGGCAGGAGTCCTTATACATCTTGGACCAAGTACTTCCCAGTCTCTTCTTAAGAAACCCCAGTGATGGAGTACCCACAACCTCTGGGGAAAGCTGTTCCATTGCTTAATTATTCTCTCTTTCAGAAAATTAATACCCCATTCTAGATTGAGTCTCTCTTTGATAAGTCTCCAGCCTTTACTTCTTGACATTCCTACAAATGCTCTGGAGAATAGATGGATCCCCTCTTCCCTGTGACAATCCCTCAAATATTTGAAGAGTGCTATCTATACACCTTTGGGGTATAGCCATGCTGGCAACATCACCATGGAAATCATTTTCAGACAATACTGGTTTCCTTGACCAAGAAACAGAGATGAACATCATGCCCAAGAGTCACACATAACTGAAAAGGAAATCTTTACCTTTTTGCTATCATTTCAATCATTATAATTAGTATAGACATACATAATTCCCATAGCCATTCATTGTACAAATACATGTCGGGACTGCTTATCATCTTTGTTGCTCTTCTCTGTACTCTTTCTAGTGTCTCAGCACCTTTTGTATCATGGCAATATGGTAATTTAGTTATTCTGGTCCAAGGCCATGTGAAACTTTCAATATGATAACCCAAGCCTTGAATTGGATCCAGATGCAAACCAGAAACCAATGCAGCTTCTATAACAGGGCTATTACGTGTGCCATTCTATGGTTAGATAACATTGTCCACCCTGCTGTATTCAGCACCAGCTGTAGCTTCCGAATGCTCTTAAAAGGTAGCCCTATATAGAGCACACGGCATTAATTCACATGAGAGATGACCAGGGCATGAGTGACTGAGTACTTGCACTCATGATCCCAGAAAATGTCCAACTGGCACACTATAAATTTACACAAAGGTCCACCTAGTCACAACTGTTACCTGTTCTTCAAAGAAGAGTTGTGAGAACAGGAGGGGCCACCAGCTCAGTCTGAGACATAGCAACCCCTTAATGTCCAAAGATGATAAACACTCATATAGAGGAGCCCTCCACCCCCACCCAACCACAACCATTCCATCCTATTAATGTTCAGTTGAAGCCTGTTGTTCCCCATCCAGATCCCCACAGCATCCAGGCACCATGAAGGAACATCCATAGTACCTGTTAGTTCACCTGGACACAGATGCACAACAGGGTATCACCTGCATAGAGATATATTCAGGGGTGGGATTCTGCAGGTTCACACCTATTCGCTAGAACAGGTTGTTAACATTCTAAGCAGTTCAGAGAACCGGATATTAGAAGAAATTACTAGCCTAATCCTGTAACGAAGGCAGGAAGGAAACATTCTAGTGTTGCTTACAGAAACTGCCTCTTCATTAACCCTTATTACTTTCTTGGCAGGACTAGACTTCCTGTCTCAGGAACGTCTCTGGAGGTTTTTTCCCTCCTTTGCTGGTACTTTGCTTGTGTGGAGTGACCATTTAAAGTTACAATGGCACTGAAAAAAGTGACTTATGAGAATTTTTCATACTTATGACTGTTGCAGCATCCCCACAGTCATGAGAGGCCAGACGAGGAGATGTATGCCTCGATGTGAGTGCTATTGAGTTGGCCAAACCCAGCCAATAACATGACCACCAAGCCATGTCCACCAACTAAGCCATGCCCACAGAACCAGTTGTTAAAAATTTAAATCCCACCCCTGGATATATCTCATTCTATGGTAACATGTAGATGTTAAATAGGAACAGAGAGAGCACCAAGTCTTGTGGCACCTTACAAAGAGGCTGCCTGGTGGACTTCACATTCCCCCTTGAGATCAATTGGCAATGGAGGAAGGAGATGAACCAGAAAAAAATACCCCCAAAAGCCATGGAAAAGACTGCAAGGACCAGAATGGATGCATGACCTCCCTCCCACTTCTCCCAGAGATCATACAAAAGCATGACTAATGGTGTCATTTTCCCTTATAAGACTTGAAACCTGGCTGGATGGAGTCAAGATGGAGTCACTTAATCCAGAATCCTCTCAAGGTGCAGCATTGCAAATTTCTCAATCACCTTCTCTTAAAAGAGGAGGTGGGAGACTGGGTGAAAAAATCAGCATGGTGAGGTCCAGCAAAGGTTTCTTGAGGAGAGGGAATAACAGAAACTCTTTAAAGGATGCTGGGAAGACCTTCTTCCCTGAAGGATGAATTAATCATCATTAGGATCCACCCACATGTCGCCTCCCAGGTAGCCTTGACCAGCCAAGGGGGGCATGGATGTTGTTCACAGGGGGTCACAACTACATCCCAAGGACTCTGTTGACTTCCTGGGGATCAACTGAATCAACTGTTCCTAGATAACTGGCTAAGTCCTTTCCCCAGTCTTCTTCATAGGATTTACACTATGCTTGGCCTCCAACTGGGAACAGATCCAAGCAATTTTATCAACCAGATGCACAAAGAATTCCTTCGTGAGGCCTGAAGGAAAACCTACATGTGAACCTAACCCAGAAGATGCCAGATAATCTTTAAAAAGGCCATGGGTGTCTCACAGTGTTATAAGAAGTGCAATAAGAATGGAGAAATATTGGGAAGGCGGAGCTTCATCTCGGCGATACAGCTGCAATCTCGGGGCTCCGAGATCGCAGCTGATATTTTTGCCCCTGGTCGGTCCTAACGGACCTAAACCGTCCCGTGACCATGAAGGACACATTCCCAGGATCCCAGGGACATCGCAAGTCCCTGGTTTTGATCCGGGAGAAGTCCTTTTGCTGGCAGCGGAGAGGCAGCCTGCATAGTTGCTGAAGTCGGGACAGCTCCGGAAAGGAAGAGGCTGAAAGTTAAGTGTGTCGGCTGGGTGAGAAACTTCTTTTTTTGTTGTTAATTTGCTGAGGTTTGAAAGGACAGTCTGAATATAAGAAGAAATCTGTGAGATTTTTTTTTTGACAAAACTGTATGAGCGGCGTTTTTTAAAGGGATGTCAAATTGAGGCTTGGATTTTTTTTTTTCCTTACTTTTTTGGGGGGACTTTAGCGTGACTTTGTAGTTAACCGGACTGAATTTTCTCTTATATATATTCTTATGCTCCTTTTTGATTTAAACTATGTTTTTCTGGCTGGGGGAGGGGGAGTGGATTAAGAAACACTGTAACACTGCCAACTAGAGGCTTGAAAATATTTTATTTAAATTGGAGAAGAACCCTGAAAAGACTACTTCTCAAGGTCACTTTAATTTGATAAGGTAGAGGGAAAGCGCAGCAGAATATTATTACAGGTGCTTTCCTGGACCCTTATCAACATTTCAACACTTGAGGCTTGGCTTTGAAGCTTGTGGAGAAGAGAGTCATAATAAGAGCCTTGGACAAATAAATAAAGTGCAGTGTGTTTTCTTATCTTTTTTCAGTTGAGTACCCCTACTCACCAGCCTCTCTGTAAACTTTAATTTCAGTAATATTCTTATTTTTGCTTTTTATTTTAAAGGGAAAGCCTCAGAATTTTTTTCTTTATTTTTCTTTTCTTCTCCTTTTTTTTACTGGGATTTTTTTTTTTTTTTTTTTTGCTTTTTCCATTTATATTTTTGGACCACTCTGCTTTTTCTTTATTATTATTATTATTGAGATTTCCCAATTGGATTAAGGTGTGAAGAAGCTAAAGAAATTTTTTCTTTTTCTTCCTTATTTTTCTTTTTTTTTCTTCCTAATTATTATTATTATTTTGGGGCTTTTTTCTTTTTTCTATTTTTCATTTTTTATTGTGGACTACTTCATAATTGGATTAGGGTCTAGAAGAACCTGAAGATTTTTCTTTTTCTTTTTCTCCTTCTTTCTTTTTGTCATTGGGATTTTTATTATTGGATTTTTCCATTTTGGATTATAATTGGCTATTTTACCAGTTGGATTAAAAGCTAAAAAGAATTGGAAGGTTCTGAAGCATCAAAATGAGCAGGAAACCCATATCTTCTGGCGTTTCTACTTCTACCTCTGCCTCCCCACCAGCTGGAGGACAACGTTTAATTCAGACAATGTTGAAGCAAGATAAAGAACAAGAAAAAGTGAATTTACAGATGATTATGCAAGGAATCCAAGATAAAAGATCTCAAGATAAAAATAGACACTATTGAACAAAGAACAGAGAAGACTGATGAAAAAGTGGAAAATATTCAACAAATGATGGTGAAGTATGATGAGAGATTCCAAAAAATTGAGAAAGAAGGTAAACAAAGAGAGGAGAAGATTGGAAATATTGACAGCAGATTAACAGTGGTTGAACAAGATAAAAGTGGGATGTTGAGGTGGGAGATGGAGAGGTCAGAATTCTATCTCAGATTTCAGAATATAGAAGAAGAAAAAGGACAAAATTTGGCTGCGATAATGATAGAAA
>NW_020719310.1:0-14545 GCF_900518725.1 Notechis scutatus
CTCCCAGCAACAGAAACAGACTGTAAAGTGGGTGTGTGGGGTCTCTCACAATGCTTTTGAGCTCTAAGCACATAGCACTTATAAACAGTATCCTGAATAATGAGAAGCGAGTTTCCTGTTATCTTCTCCGCTGTCCTCACCACTCTCTGTAGGGACTTTCTGTCTGAGGCACTGCTGCCACCAAGCCCAAACAGTGATGCAGTTTGTTAAAACGCTCTCCATCGTGCCTCTGTAAAAAAAAAAAAAACAGCCAGGACAGAAGGAGAAAGATGTGCTCTCCTCATCCGAAGGTGAAGGCAATATCAGAGTGGGAAGCCCCACGAAACCAGAAGGCAACGGCAGAGCTTCTTGGGACTTCGCCAACTTCTGCCGGCCGTTCATCCCTCCCGCAAAAGAGCCCCGCCCATCACCGAGCTACTAAAAATGAGATGAGGAGGGGTGCAGCCCAAACTGAGCCAGTTGCTCGATCGGACTATGGCAGTGATGGCGAACCTTTTTGTTGTGCATGCACCCTGCCCCCCGCCGCACATGTGCGCACAACACCCCCCGCCCCACCCCCTTACCTGCGCTGCACATGCATGTGCCTCCCAGCAGATTTTCGGCCCGTTTGAGGCCGTTTTTGCCCTCCTGGAGGCTCGAGGGAAGCCTTTGCAGCCTCGGGAGGCCGAAAAATGGGCCTTCTGGAAATACCAGAAGTGCCGAAACGGGCCCATTTTTTGGCCTGCAGAGGCTGCAGAGGCTTCCCTCGAGCCTCCAGGAGGGTGAGAACGGCCTCAAACAGGCCGGGAAAAAAACAGCCGGGAGGCGTGCGCATGCGCAGTGCAGGTAAGTTTGGCTGGGGCTCCCCTGCCCGCACCAATGGCTCTGCGTGCTACCTGTGTGGCATGCGTGCCATAGATTCGCCATCACAGGACTATGGAATGTCAAGTGGCTTTCCAAAAGCTCAAAACGGCTCTTTGTGGAGGAACCGACCCTCCAACGCTTAAACCTAGAAGAGCCCTTTGTAATGCAGGCTGACGCTAGCGACGTAGCAGTGGGGGGCCGTCCAGTGGTGGGATTCAGCCGGTTCACACCAGTTCAGATGAACCGTTTGTTAAATCACTCCCCCCCACTCCCCTTCTATCCAAGTGGATCCTAGGTGTTGCGCTGCGCTGCAGTGGAGAAACGGGCAGCGGAGTGACCGATGTCACTCTTTCTTTTCCCTGCTCCTCGTCCTCCTCTCGTGCCAGCCACTCCTTTTCCCGTTTCTCCATTTTCACCACGGTGCCCCAGGATCCACTTGGATAGCAGGGGGTGGGGGTGATTTAACCACTGATTCGCCCAAGGTCAGGTTAGCTGTCGCGGAAGGCTGGTCCCGCATGTGCGGTGGAGCTGGAAGACGGGGGATTGGCCATGCCTCCTACGAAGGCCAACCTGACCCTTGGGCGAGCCGGTGGTTAAATCATTTGTATGCCACCCCTGGGGCCGTCCTGCTCCAGAGGACTGCGGAGGGGAGAAGCTCCTACCCCTGCGCTTACTACACCTCCTGGAAGCTGACCGACACTGAAAGATGTCGGGCGCTGTGGGAAAAGGAGGCTTATTTTATTTATTTATTTATTTATTTATTTGATTTGCCAATTGTTTACAAGATAATAAGTATAAGTGTATACATAGTTGTGAATACATGAAATGGGTACATATAAGAAAAATAAAAGAAGAATAAGAGAAACAATAGGACAGGGATGGTAGGCAACGTTGGTGCGCTTATGCATGCCCCCTACAGACCTCTTAGGAAAGGGGTGAGGTCAATAGTAGACAGTCTAAGGTTAAAGTTTTTGGGGTTTGGGGAAGAAACTACAGAGTCGGGTAGAGTATTCCAGACATTGACCACTCTGTTGCTGAAGTCGTATTTCCTGCAATCAAGTTTGGTGCGGTTTACTTTGAATTTGTATCTATTGTGTGCTCTTGTGTTGTTATGGTTGAAGCTGAAGTATTCATTGACAGGTAGGACATTGCAATGTATGATTTTATATACCATGCTTAAATCAGACCGAAGACGGCGTAATTCAAGGTTTTCTAGTTCTAGAATTTATGTGTTTCGATGGGCGCTGCTGACCTGGAGGCACTTTTTAGAGGGCAGCCCAGAGGTCAAATCCCGCCCTCAGGGTCATTCCCCTGCTGTGCACATTCGATCAATGGCTGCTGGCAAGATTGCTGCAGTTGTAAACCTTGGGGGCAGTGGGAAAATAGAGCGGCATCGATTGGGGCTGTCCAACTCATCAGTCCCAGCCAAGGCAAGGAGGCAAAGATGGGATTGGAAATAAATTTCCCCTGAATAAAAAAAAAACACCAGCCCTGCGGTGCGTGACCAACACGACAGGGTTCAATAGAAGCCAGAGGAATGTGGACTGTGAGGTGTTTCCTCTTTTCAAGCCATGTTTCTCACAAATCTAACACTTAAGGCTTCAGCTCCCATCATTCCCAGCCTGGTTCTAATCGATCCAAGGTGCACAAGGTGGCAGCAGGTGGCAGGAGGGCTGTAAAAATCGGGGTTCAGCTAGCCAGTTCCCCCAGCCAACATCCATGGATTTCAACTCCCAGAATTCCTCAGCTAGCATTTGTGGATTTTAGAGAGCCTCCATGGCGCAGGGGTTGGAGTGCAGTACTGCAAGATATTCCTACTGCAATTTGGCAGTTCGAATCCCACCAGGCTCAAGGTTGATTCAGCCTTCTGTCCTTCTGAGGAGGGTAAAATGAGGACCCCAATTGTTGGGGGCAATATGCTGACTCTGTAAACAGCTTAGAGCGGGCTATAAAGCACTGTGAAGCGGTATATAAGTCTAAGTGCTATTGCTAGTGCTATTTCAGCTTCCAGACTGCTTCAGTCAACGTGTGGACTTCAACTCCCAGAATTAACACAGAGTATTAACAGAATAACGGAGCTGGAAGGAACCTTGGAGGTCTTCTAGTCCAACCCCCTGGAAACTCTTATGCCACAGGTCTTCAACCTTGGCAAGTTTAAGATTTGTGGACTTCAACTCCCAGAATTCCTGAGCTAACGTGACTGGAGGAGGAATTCTGGGAGTTGAAGTCCACAAGTCTTACAGCTGTCAAGTTTGAAGACCCCTGCTCTATGCCATGTCAGACTAAAGCTAGCATTGCAAAAAAATTGAAATCCACACTTCAACAAATTGCCAAATTTGGAAAACATGATCACTGAGGAATTCTGGTAGTTGAAGTCCACATGTTGACTGAGGAATTCTGAAAGGTGAAGTCCAAAAATGCAGGCTAAGGAATGCTGGGAGTTGAAGTCCATAAATGCTGGCTGCAGAATTCTGGGATTTTAAACCCACCAATGCTGGCTGGGGAATTCTGGGAGTCGAAGTCCCCACATCCCGTTTCCGAAAGTGACCAATGAGATCATTCAATCAGGATATAAAGGTAAAAACCTTGTCCCATCATGGTTCCATCAAACAAACTGATAAAACCTTTGGCGCCCTTCAACATTTCAATCCGCCTTTTCTTTCCAGAATGAAACCCATCCAGCTCCTTGCAAATCAGCCAGCTTGTCTCCGGTTTCCGAAATACTCACCCCCCGACCCGGCCCGAGTTACATGCCTCAGATTGCAAAACCATCCACCACCGATGTTATCAGTGAGTCATTGATTTAATTTCCCAGTTCCTGCTTGAGCAATTTCTGCCAGTCTCTGTATATCAATCTTGCTGTTTGCCAAGGTCATCTGAATAATGCTGGCATTTGCTGTACCCTGAGCTGGGTACATTTTTGTAAATAGAATGGAATGGAATGGAATGGAATGGAATGGAATAGAATAGAATAGAATAGAATAGAATAGAATAGAATAGAATAGAATAGAATTCTTTATTGGCCAAGTGTGATTGGACACACAAGGAATTTGTCTTGATGCAAATGCTCTCAGTGTACATAAAAAGAAAAGATACATTTGTTAAGAGTCAAGAATCATCAGGTCCAACACTTAATGATAGTCATAGGGTACAATAAGCAATCAAATCATACTAGGAAACAGTCAATATAAATCGTAAGTATACAAGCGACAAAGTTACTGTCATACAGTCACAATGGGTGATAAGGAATGATGAGAAGATTAACAGTAATACTAGTGCAGGCTTTGTAAATAGTTGGACAGTGTTGAGGGAATTATTTGTTTAGCAGAGTGATGGCTTTCGGGGAGAAAAACTGTCCTTATGTCCAGTTGCTCTGGTGTGCAGGGCTCTATAGCCTCGTTTTGAGGGAAGGAGTTGAAACAGTTTATGTCCGGGATGTGAGGGGTCTGTAAATATTTTCACAGCCCTCTTTTTGACTCGTGTAATATACAGTTCCTCAATCGAAGGCAGGTGGGAAAAAACTGTTTAGTGACCAAAGTTACAAGGGCACTGAAAAAACGACTGAGGACCATTTTTCACACTTACAACCGTTATGGCATCGCCCGTGCTTAACACGATCGAAATTCAGATGCTTGGCTCATATTTATGACAGTTGCAGTGCTTCCCTTTTGCGAACTGCTGACAAGCGACAGTCGATGGGGAAAGCTGGATTCACTTCACAACTTGATGTCAACTCATAAAACATCTCTATGGTCTTTTTAGAGTTGCCAACAGAAAGGGAGGGGGGAGCAGTGCAGCAGCTTGGAAACTGAAAGTGCATTCCATAAATACTTTTTCAAAGATAGTAAACTAGGTGACTGAAGTTTCTGCTGTGCAAAATTCTAACTGGAGAGGATGATTGATGACTCTGGGCTATGGATGTGTCCCATTGGAGGATATGAATTAGGATACAGCCAGGGGGTGGAGGGGGGAAACCAGGGTCAAGGGTGACAATGAATGATGTGTCTCAGAGTTGGCTACATCCAGGCAGTGCTGGAGATGTTAACTCCCAATAAATGCTTTTGAAGTTTTGGAAATTTGGCCCGAGATTCATGATTTAATGAGGGTAGCTGCCGGAATCCTGACACTGTGTTCCTAACTGAGCAACTGCAGTGATTAACATGCATGGCAAGAAAGATCGTAAAATGGGGCAAAAACCCACTTAACAACTGTCTCGCTTAGCAACTGAAGTTTTGGGCTCGATGGTGGACGTTGGTCGGGGGACTACTTGTATTCTGTTAAGCTGAAAGGAACAAACCTCTTTTTTCTTCTCTCTCCCTCCCTCCCTCCCTCCCTCTCTTTCTCTCTCTCTCTCTCTCTCTCTCTCTCTAAAACAGCCTTGCGGAGTCCACTCAATTCTTTCACCAGCCATTTTGGTTCGTCCTTTGGGGTGATACCTCACCCTACCCTCAATGGGGAATTGGCTGCACCGAGTTCCTACATCAGTATCCATCTTTCTGCAGGCCCCGGAATCTACGGACGGTCTCCCTTGGTGAGCATCATCAGTGCTTCCGAATTGGGGTTTGTTTGTTTTTTAAAAAAGGGGGGGAGATTAAGATGAAACCAAGTTAGGTCAAATTATAAGCCATCATTCATCTGCGAGAAGAAAAAAAAACCCAGCCAGTGGCCATCTCCCAGTCCAGAGGTAGCAGGTGTTGTGGCCTATCAGCAACCGAATCAGAGGAGGAGGAGGTGGCGTGGGAGTCAGGGCCAGCCTCAAGGCAATCTAAGAGCTCGGAGGGGAAAGAGGGAATGGAGCTGTCAGAGAGAGAGAGAAAGAGAGAGAGAGAGAGAGAGAGATGGAGGTGGAGCCTGAGCCGTCCGTCAGCCCTCAGATGGAGAGTCAACAGCTCCTAGGTCTGGAGGTGGCTGATGAGGAAGAGGAGGAACAGCCGAGTCCAGTGCCTGACATGAGGATACGCAGAAGGCAGAGGAGAGGAGAGTAGTGGAAATCAATGGGACGGTCCTTGGGACAGAAGAGCCACCTCTGCTAGCGAAGCCCCACCCTAGCTCTGGGGATGAAAGGAAGCGGGAGGAGATGAACGTTTTGTTAACTACAGAGGGCTTGTCGTGTTTGGGAGCCAGGTGTCTCTGAATAATGTGCTAAAAACAGTTATTTCTCAACCTTGGGCAATTTTAAGACGTGGACTTCAACTCCCAGAATTCCCCAGCCGGCATGGGGGAGTACTTGATGATCTTTATTGGCCCCTTCCCCACGAGAAGGGGATGGACTTGATGATTCTTATTGTTCCCTTCAACTTTATCATTCCCAAAACAGGGGAGAGGTAGCAGGCATCTCAAAACAAGGACTAGCAGGGGGCGACTGGGGAATTCTGGGAATTGAAGTCCACAAGTCTTTGAGTTGCCAAGGCCCTTCGGCACGAGGAGGGGGTGGACTGGATGATCTCTCTTGTTTCCTTCAACTTTACAACACAGAGACAGGGAGGTAGCAGGTGTCTCTCAGAAGAATGGCTAACGGAGCTTGACTGGGGGATTCTGGGCCTTGAAGTCTACCCAGTGGTGAAATGCTACCGGTTTGGGGCGGTTCATCTGAACCTGTAATAAAAAGAAGTGCTCCGATGAAGCACAGGATCAAATCAAATCAAATCAAATCAAATCAAAACAAACAAACAAACAAACAAACAAACAAACAAATAAATAAATAAATAAATAAATAATAAATAGGATCGGTCCTCCCAGCCGCCCCTGCGCTTTTCTCTTCTTTTTTCCTCTCAGCTGATTGGCGCAGCAGAGCCTCAGCTGGTGTTTGGAAAGCTGTGTGTGTGTGAGGTGCGCACGCCCACGTGCAAAGTGCACAATCCCTGAATCAGTAGGGAAACTCGTAGAACCCCACCCATGAGTCCACCCATCTTAAAGTGGCCAAGTTTGAGAAAACACTGTGATAAGTCATCCAACCGAGGCCTTTGCTCCTTCTTTTAGGGAAGACACAAGGCCCTAGCCCTCATGGTTTTGAGAGTATTAATCCATTTCATTGATGCCTCTTGTCTTTCTACTTTGGTGAGCATTCGAGTCGGCCGAGGGGACGAATTAAAAAAGAACAGGGGACGTTGTATTGCAGTGGGTTGGTTCTTTGTCAATATATATGCAATTTTGTATTATTGTTTTTTCCCCATACTTCGCCCGTACTAGTCATTTCTACAACATCAAAGCTGTGCGTTCAACTGGAACACTTCCAAAGCTAAAACAGATTTTCATCACGAGTCCCAGCTGATCCCTGATTCCTTCCTTGGTTTCCACAGGTGGCTTTTGAATCTCACCCACATTTGCGGGGATCGCCCCCCTCGGCCTCCCTCCCTGCTATTTCCGGCAGCAAGCCGTAAGTCGGAGGTTTCCTGGTTGGAAGGAAAAAAATATATATATATGTGATTTTTCCTCAGGAGATTGCAAGCCTGGGCAGGATTTTATTTACCATATTTTTGGGAGTATAAGACACTCTGAAGTATAAGACGCACCTAGCTTTTGGAGAGGAAAACAGGAAAAAAAAAACTGCCTCTGGCTACCAACCATTTGCCTCCTTGCCAGCTAAATAGCAAAAAGGCGGCTTTAGCTTCAGCATAGCCTGATCAGCACAAGCAGCCGATTGTCGGTTGGATCAGTCTCCCGACGACCAGCTGTTTCAGGCTTCAGGCATTGCCATCGCCTATTGCTGCCTCCGCGTGCCCCATTTTCGTCCTCCGCATCCCATTTCTGGCCTCCGTATGCCTCATTTTCAGCCCGTTCTGGGCAGCGGGGATCGGAGCGGGCGGAAAACGGGGCACGTGGAGGCAGGAAATGGAGTGTGCGGAGGCCAAAAATGGGATGCGGGAGGCGGCAATAGGCCAATGGCAATGCCTGCAGCCTGAAACAGCTAATCGTGGGGAGGCCAAACCAACCGACAATCAGCTGCTTGTGCTAAATCGGGCTGTGCTGAAGCTGAAACAGGCTGTTTGCTGCAAGGAGGCAAATGGCTGGGAGGAAGACGCTGAAGGGTGAGGGGCCAGTGGGTGGGCGGGGCTTCAGCAATATTCGGTGTGTTAAGATGCACAGACATTTTCCACCAGTGGTGGGAGTCAAAATTTTTTTACTACCGGTTCTGTGGGCGTGGCTTGGTGGACATGGCAGGGGAAGGATATACTGTAAAATCTCCATTCCCTCCCTACCCGACTAACCTACTTTCCAGCTCTGTTCTCCTGTGCAGGGCAACCAAAGGAGACCCAGCCGATCAGCTGGGGCTCAATGGGAGGCAGAGAATAGATGGGGTTGGCGGGGCCAGTCAGAGGTGGGATTGGCCGGTTCTCCGAACTACTCCAAATTTCTGCTACCGGTTCTCCAGAACTGGTCAGAACCTGCTGAATACTCACCTCTGGTTTCCCACCCACTTTTGGGGGTGGAAAAAATGTGCCTTACACTCTGAAAAATACAGTATTTCCTTCTGTGCTTATTTCCACCTTGCCCACGTGTGACTCTCGATCTAGAAGAGTTACCCCCAATAAAAACAGAAAGGATTAAAGACATTAAAACATTAAAACAATAACATTGATTAACAATTGGAGATTTAGAATAGCCATCTCCAAAGCTTTTGGATCAGGCGAGCCTTTTATCAGTAAAACCAGAAAGGTAGTTCTTGGTTTATAACAGTTCATTTAGTGACCGTTCAAAGTTACAACGGCACTGAAAAAATGTGTGATTTATGACCACATTTCAAACTGAAGAACCTTGGCAGCCTCCCCATGGGTGACGTGATCAAAATTCAAGCGCTTAGCAACTGACTCATACTTATGACAGTTGCAATGTCTCGGAGTCCTGCGATCCCCTTTTGCGACCTTCTGACAAGGGGAAAGCCAGATTCCCTTCACCACTCACTTAACAACTGCCATGATTTCTTTAACAACCGTGGCAGGAAAGGTCATGAAATGGGGCAGCTGTCTCACTTAGCGACATACACCTTGGGCTCAATTGGTGATTGTATGTGCGAGGACTAGCTTGTAATAGCAGTTAATTCTCTGGTCCTAATAGGGCCTATTCCTTCCACGTCAGCGCTGACGGGCAGATGCAGCCGGTGCCCTTCCCTCCCGACGCCCTGATCGGCTCCGGCATCCCACGCCACGCCCGCCAGCTCCACACGCTCTCCCACGGCGAGGTGGTCTGTGCCGTCACCATCAGCAATTCCACCCAGCACGTCTACACGGGGGGCAAAGGCTGCGTCAAGGTCTGGGATGTGGGGCAGCCGGGCACCAAGACCCCCGTGGCCCAGCTGGACTGCCTGGTACGTACAAGGAAGACTCTTTCTACCCTGTTCCCAAAATCAGCCACTCTTGTTATCATTTGTACCATTCTTTTGCACGTCAGGGGCAGCCTATGGGTTGAAGATCCGGTGTTTTTTCCCTTTTCACCGGCCATAATTTTGTTCTCTCTGCCTTTGAGAAATTCTTTTTAAACCCCCTTCCTAAAAACCAACAACAAGAAGGAAGCTTCAGCCATCCACCCAAATCCTGAGTGATTGTGTGGTGGGATTCAAATAATTTAACAACCGGTTCTCTGCCCTAATGTCTGGCTGGGTAGGCATGGCTGGATTAACCACTTATTTAGTTACTTACTTACTTCTCTCCCTTCCTTCCTTCCTTCCTTCCTTCCTTCCTTCCTTCCTTCCTTCCTTCCTTCCTTCCTTCCTTCCTTCCTTCCTTTCCTCCTTCCCTCCTTCTCCTCCTTTCCATCTCCTGCCTTCCTTCCTTCCCTCCTTCTCCTCCTTTCCATCTCCTCCTTTCCTTCCTTCTTTCCTTCTTTCCTTCCTTCCTTCATTCTTTGGCCTGTTTTTCGGCCATTTCTGGGCTGTTTTCCAGGCCATTTTGGGGGGCTGTTTCTGGGTGTTCTTCGGGCCATTTGGGACTGTTTTCCGGGCCATTTTCTGGGCTGTTTTTGGCTCAGAAAATGGCCTGAAAATGGCCTGAAAATAGCCAAATAAAAAAAGCTCGGAAAATGGCCGAAAACTGGGCAGGCTGGGGCCAGCCAGTGGTGGGATTATCTGGTTCAAACTGGGCAGAATTTTAACAACTGGTTCGCCCGAACCGGTCTGAAACTGACTGAATCCCACCTCTGGATGTAACCTAGATTTGAGGAGAAATTCCAGACAGTGAGAACAATTAGTCTGTGAAACAACTTGCCACCAGAAGTTATGGGTGGTCCAATACTGGAGGCCTCTAAGAAGAGATTGGAGAGCTATTTCTCCAGAATGCCATAGCAATGTTTTTCAACCTTGACAGCTTGAAGATGTGTGGACTTCAATTCCCAGAATTCCCCAGACAGCATAGAATTCTGGGAGTTGAAATCCATCTTCAAGCCGCCAAGGTTGAGAAACACTGGTATAAGTTATCTTGCTCGAGCAGGGGGTTGGACTAGAAGACCTCCAAGGTCCGTTGCGACTTGGTTATTCTGTAAAATTAGCTTCCTCCAGTGCTTTCACTTCAAAAGAAAGCTTGCCCAAGTTTCTAGTCCTTAGCAGTGTAAAGATATTTCGAGCCAGGGGTGGGATTCAGCCGGTTTGGACCGGTTCGGGTGATCTGGATGTTAATGTTATGTCTGGTTTGGCGAACCTCAGCCCACCCCACCCAGGAATCTCCATGTTTTGGATGCGAGGTAAGTGCAGGGCCTGCGTGGAGACTCAGGGAGAGGGAAAAACGGGCCTCCCGGAAGATTCTGGAACTCCGAAAACGGCCCATTTCCGGCCTCCAGAGGGCCTCTGGAGCTCGGGGGGCAGCCATTTTTGCCCTCCTGGAGGCTCCAGGAAACCTTCCGGAGCCTGGGGAGAGCAAAAAAAAAGGCTTCCCAGAAGTTCTGGAAGTCTGCAAACGGGCCCATTTCCGGCCTCCAGGGGCGGCCATTTTGGGCCTCCCGGAGGCTCGAGGAGAGCCTTCATAGCCCAGGGAGAGTGAAAATGGCTCCCCGCTGACCAAGGTGCAGGAGGCCAGACTAGGCCGCTTTCACCCTGGCCGTGCCCACCCAGCAACCGGCAAGAGAACCAGTTGCTGAAATGTTTGAATCCCAGCCCTGTTTCGAAACCGCCTGATTTGAGAGATGCCAGGGGTTAGGAGGGTAGGAAGCCAGGTTGTGGGGTTTGTAGAACGGTTACATGTGGTAATAACATATATATTGCAAGTTACCCCTGAGAAAATGAAGAACAGAAGGGGTTCCATCTTTGTCCGAGATGTGACCTTTTTACAATGATTACTGGTTATATATAACAAATATGTACTGTTTTGTGACTTGTTATGTTCTAAATGACAAGTTTGTATTTTTTGGCATAATGATATGAGAAGGAGACGCTAAGTCATTCTGACCTGAATGGAACTGGTTAATGATCCATTGCATTCAGAAGGACCATAACAGGAAGATGCCATGAGAACAAGGGTAGTTTCCAAAGATAAGGAAACAGGTGTTATGCTATGGGTGTGGCATAGGGAGATAGGTAGTCGGATAGATTGTGAACCCAGGAAAGGGGCAGAGGCTGTATATTTGAACCTCTATACAAACCCCAGCCCTCCTGGGAAAAATGTCTTTTGCCATGAGCAGAAATCCCTTTTGCAAAAGCTTAATAATAAAGCTCTTCCTTATTGTTCACACGTCTCCAGCTGTATTTTGTGATTATTCTCACAATAACTTTCTGCCTTTCTCCCTCCCAGAACCGAGACAACTACATCCGATCCTGCAAGCTTCTTCCTGACAGCCGCAGCCTCATCGTTGGGGGCGAGGCCAGCACCTTGTCCATCTGGGACCTGGCGGCCCCCACGCCCCGGATCAAGGCCGAGCTGACCTCCTCCGCCCCGGCATGCTACGCCCTGGCCATCAGCCCTGACGCCAAAGTCTGCTTCTCCTGCTGCAGCGACGGCAACATCGTGGTCTGGGATCTGCAAAACCAAACCATGGTTAGGTGAGACCCATGATATCTAGTTTGGTGTTTGCCAAGATTGTTTTAGACATTCAGCGGCGGGACGCTAGTTGTGAACGCTGAGGAGGGAATGCGGGCAACCTTACCAGTAGTCCTTGACTTACGACCATTCGTTTACTGACCGTCTAAAGTTACAATGACACTGAAAAAAGTGACTTACCAGTTTTCACATAAGTAACCATTGCAGCATCTCTGTGGTCACGTGATCAAAATTCGGGCACTTGGCAACTGGCTCGTAGTTATGACGGTTGCAGTGTCTGGGGGTGTCACGTGATCCCCATTTGTGACCTTCCCAGCTGGCTTCCGACAAGGAAAGTCAATGGAGGATGCAAGATTTGCTTAACGACCCACATGAATCACTTAACAGCAATGATTCACTTAACAACTGAGGCATGAAAGGTCGTAAAATGGGGCAAAATTCAATTAATAAATATTTCACTTTTCCACAAAATGTTGGGCTCCATTGTGGTCGTAAGTCGAGGACTACCGGCATTATTCTCAGTTTTATTCTTCTGCTGACATTTATTCAAACCATACACTGTTTAAACCTGGTTTGTTCAGAAAACCACACTGGCTAAGCTTCTCCCAGCCCCAAAGCAAATACAGGGACTTCTCAACTTATATAACAGAGGCTGGAATTTCTGCCTTAAGTCACGATGGTTATAAATCGAGGGCAACCATGGGACCCACCTGATTTATAAACTAAGTTATTTATGAGAGTATTATCATCTTCTTTTAATAATCCCATGATCCCTTGGTGGAGTATGGTGCTGAGTGTTTACTGGCCGGATGCTCTTCCTGTCACCAGTGTGGAGCTTAGTACAGATTTATGAAATTATTGTGATTTAATAAAAATAAATGAGGAGTTCTTGCTGGTTTCTGCCTCCCTTGCAGACAGTTCCAGGGTCACACAGATGGGGCCAGTTGCATTGATATCTCCAATTATGGCACTAAACTTTGGACCGGCGGTTTGGACAACACCGTCCGGTGCTGGGACCTCCGCGAAGGCCGGCAGCTGCAGCAACACGACTTCAACTCCCAGGTCAGCTGGGGAAGGGGGTGGAGTCTTTTGATGGACGGCCTTTAAGTGGGTGGGCTCTCCGGTAGCAACCAATCAGCCCTGGGAAGGGGCAGGATCTTGGCGCACTGATATCAGACAAGCCGGTGATCCTCATTTAGCGATCACAATGGGACTGGCAACTCCGTCACTAAGTGGAAAAATCACATGACTTCAATGGATTTAACTATCTCATCTCCCGTTTGGTGGTGATGCAAATCATCGCAGTCTTTAACCAGGATATTATGTGACACACCCACATTCAAATTGCAATTTTTTTGCTTCCGCATTCTTCATGCATTGTGTTGATTAGCAGCCTGTTGTGATGCTTGCAAATGGCGATCACATGACTTCGGGATGCTGTGATTGGTGCAATTGCACAGACTGATTGCAAAGCTGTTTGATTTACACCATTGCAACTTCAAACGGTTGCTGAAGCAGACCGTCAGTAAGGGAGGTGTTGTGGTTCGCCGGCAGCCTGTGCAGACGACAGCAGAATCAGACAACGGAGAAGAACAGGGTCCAGTCTGGGAGTCTGTGGAGGACTCGGATGAGGGGTCCTGCATCCGATGCAGCGATGGGGCTAGGACCATTTGGGAGTGGGGTGCTGACTCCGGAGCCTCCGGAGTCTGGCAGCAGCGAGGCGGAGGAACAAGGGGAGCCTGTTCCCAGTGCGTGTGTGCACAGAGCTGCTAGAAGGCAAGAGCAGCTGAGACAAAAGGGGCGACTCGGGAATAAGGCTGGGAGGTGATTGCCCCTCCCCTAAGGGATAAAGGTAGTGCAAAGGTAGGAAAACCTTTGCAGGAAGCAACGTCGTTCGCTCTGATCGGTTTGGATTCTGAAAGCTCCATGGTGAATTTGTTCTCTGTTTGGTTTTGGAAAGACTAATTGGGACTTTAGACATTGGCAGCACCTCAAGTCAGATAAGGTGCATTCTTATCAGACGTCCCTGGGGCTAATTATAACTGGTTAAGACTCATTCCGGGCTGTGAATGATGATAATTCACAGCCATTGAACTAAAATAAAAGGGTTTTGGATTTTGTATGTGTTTGTTGGTGTCTCAGGAAGCCGTGGTCAGAACAGGAGGACTGCTATAATTGTAGGTAGTCCTCATTTAAGGACAGTAATTGGGACTGGGAATTCTGTTGTTAAGTGAGGCAATTGTATGTTGAAAAATCATGTGACCGTGCTGTTCATCGATGACCATTCTGACAGTCCTAGTGGCCATCGTTAAACAACGACCACGGGGGTCATTAATTGAGGACTTCATATTTCAACTTTCAACTTCCTACCAGCTTCCCCAGTGATCAAGGGCTGGATTCATGTAACCCATCAGTCACTCCCTTCTCCAAAATAAGCCAACTTCATTTAGCATGTGTAAGAGTGTAACCACTCGACTATGAATTAACCTAGTTTATGTAAATGAACCCTTTGCCTGCTGCTAACTTTGCAATCATGAGGACTAGAATCTTTGGCTGTGAATTTTGCTTCGTGTGTTTCAAATGCATCAGCCTGGCCCTCAAACCTTTTAAAGCTTTAATTTTTAACTATCCCCATCTATCTATCTATCTATCTATCTATCTATCTATCTATCTATCTATCTATCTATCTATCATCTATCTATCTATCTATCTATCTATCTTTCTTTCTTTCTTTCTTTCTT